>OVAU01000994.1:0-16682 GCA_900406315.1 Biscutella laevigata subsp. laevigata
TAGATTTTCTCAACAGTATATAAGATTTTCTAATAGTATATCTATTATATTAAAACAGAGTTTATCTTTAACCAACTAACTAATGTATTAAATATAAACATTTAATTAAATAATCATATTGAACTATTTTATTTAATCAATAACATATATTTCATTACAATAATTTAATATTTAATCATATGTATGTTAGTATTAAAATATATAGTTTAAATGATGCCAAAAAAAAATTAATAATTAAAAATCAAAAGAATATTCTTCATATATACACACAACCAATGAAAAATTGAACAATTTAAAAATAAAAAAAAAAATATTTTTCATATTCACATAACCAACCATTTTAAAATAATATTAATAATTAAATAGTTAGAAGAACTAAAATATATAAATATCCGCACATGGTGCGGACTCAATTCTAGTATATTATTAATACCCGTGCATAGCACGAGACAAAATACTAGTTTAATTTTATTGGTTAGTCATTATTTTTTAAATAAATAATTAAATTTCAAAATTAATTCAAATATTAGTATATAAAGAAAAAATTATTTAAAACTAACTAACATGATATAAACTTTATTATTAATTTGATTGGTTAGTACTTAAACATATATAATAATAAAAATTCCGAGATAATTCAAATATTAATATATGATAACAAATATATAAGTATTATATATTGTAATTATTTTAGTAAACAAACTCTTTAATAAAATATGTTATAGGATATTCTCTCGTGATGATATAACCTGAAATTTTTGTTGGTAACACCTCATTGCAATGTTATTACTTATAAATATTTTTAGATTAATAAATAGGGGATCACTAGTGTTATTTTTCACTTTTGTAAGTCTTGTTTTTCAATATATTGTCTTATGTTAGTTTGATCGTTTCCATTTATTTTAATTGCTATAACTTTTTTTAATTGCTATAAGTTAAAACTGAATTTAAGATATTAAACTTTCAAATTACATATCAAGTGCTGCAACTCCTATATATATCGTCGCTTGAATTTCTACAATTATGTGTAAACAGTCTACAAATTAAAAGTTAAAAAGATTATGTATGGATTAAGAAACATGATTGGTTTATAGCCGCTAATGAATCAATGTATAATAACACAAAAATATATATTTTTAAGCATAAAGGTTTTTTATTTAACTAATCTATTTTAACTAATGTATCTTTTCTTGGGAATGTTCATTAAGACATTTTGCAAAATAGGCTTAACTAAAAAATCTAGAAATTTGAAAAGTCAATTTTCATTTAATTGAGGAATAACTTGATAAATCATTTACCATGCTTCAAATTTTTAATATGAAAGTTTGTATGTTCAACATATTTTTCGTTTTTGATATTCTTTTTTGAAATTAAATTCAAATTTTTTGAATGATGTGTGTTTTTTTGTTAATTTCTTTTTCGTACCGACTATTAAAAATAAAACTATACCATATAATATAATGATCTAACTAACAAACGTTATTGGGTTAATTCATATATAACATGTTAGAAAAAATAATATTATAAACCTAATATAGGTCAATCTTTATAGTTTTTTTCTTTTTTTTTTTTGTCAACGGGTCAATCTTTATAACTTATAAACTGAATTTGTAAGACTTAATTTAAAAGACAAAATTATAGGAAGAAATTGTTCATATTCTGCACTAATGATTATCATCGTCTTGCAAACTTATATGTGTAGTGGAAGGCCATGGGATAATCAACTATATTGTTATCGCTTATCCCTTGTGAATGTTGAATTCTCAATGTATGAACAAATTTTGTTATTTTGTCTCAGATTGCAATTTACAAGATTGGATTTTTATTATAAAATTCTTCTATTTCATTTATCATTTCGAGTGTTGTAACATTTTTTTATAGAAGATCATGTCTACTGATCAGACTTCTTAAAGAAAATTTACATATTTTTAGCAAGTAGGAGTCGTACTTTTGCTGGACTAGGATATTAAATATCCACCAAGTAGTTTATAATAGCACGAGTCTTGTTAAGTTACACTCGAATCACCATGCTCTAAGATCCACAACACTAAATAAAGTTATGGACATTTTTATTTGTATGTATATATAAACATAAATTTATATTTTGTATGAATTTAAGAGATAAATAACTGAATATTATATAATTAAAAGAAAATTTTGAATTGTCATCATCCAAAATGACCCACTAAATCTGCTACATTAGAGTGATGAAAATTTAGATATATTAACAATAAATAAAATAAACATTGAAGTACCAACAAATTTATTGTTGTAAACATATAGTATATGTATCCTTGAGGGAGTTTGGTCATAACGTAAGACAAAATATTATTTGATATTTCTGTCGCTATAGATTTATAGGTATGGACCGTGGTTATAATAAAGGATTGAAAACCATAAGGCATATCTCTCTTTTCTTAACGAGAATTTATTGGTTTCAAAAGAAAGGAGACTCGGATTGCTTCGTTAGAAAAACAGTTCAACATTTTAGAGGCCATTCTCTTTTCTTTACTCGCTCCTAAAAAGAGCTCATATAGTTAAAAATGTTTAAATACGAATCAAAATCCTACACCAAAATTAAATTTTGTCAATCCATATTCAATGGACTAAAAAGGGACTTACTATTGGTGTTGAGATTCAAACCATCTCAGATTCGACCCAAATTAAAATTAACCCATAAAAATGCCTTGAAAAATGGTAAAATATGTGAATATGATTTCGATTTGGACTAAAATCGAAGAAAGGCCTATCAAAGAAGATTAAGAGAAAAGTCCACTCTAATCCAGTTTAAAATGATTTTATAGATTCGCGAGTTAGAACAACCTTCTTTGATCCAACTTGCAATCTGCTAAATTTATAGAAAACCACTTGTCAAAATTCTTCTTAATTATATCTCTATAATTCTCATATGGCTAGATTACTTTAGATTATAGTTTTATTATCATTGTACTTGGAACCATTTTTGTTTGATTGATATGGCATATTAACAATATTCTACTTCAACAAGGACTTCACATATGGCGAAAGATTAAACCTCCACAAACAATCACTCTACCTGGGCGGTTAATTAAACCTAACACTATCCATAGAAAACCCATTATTAGCAAACAGATGTTGGGTTCGTAGAACCCCATGCTTGATTAATTATATAATGTTTTTGAAATTTCTTAGATTTTGAGTACATTCGGTTTATATGTTGTTATTCATTTGCCTATTTAGTGTAGAGTCATGGGATTATTTCTCAAACTAGGCATGCTTATGTATATAACTGAATTTGTTTGTGTTTTTACCAAAATTTAATTTAGAAAATTAAAAACCATATGGAAATAACGGGATTTTTTGGACGCATGCTTGTGTGTTGAAGTAAAGACGTCGTGGACAACTACATAGCCGCTCTTGAATGGTTATTAATTAAACCGTCTCTAGAGATGTCGATGTCCAAATAACTTGTGAAATAACTTTGGCTCCAATAATCACTCATAGATTTGAGGTTCAAGGTGACCAAACTCATGGAAGCTTCTCTTTTTTTTTTTTTTTTTTTTTTTTTTAAAAANTTTTGCTAAACGATTCATATAAGAAAGCTCTTTTGTGATAGTAAATTTACCATACACACAAAGACAAAAGTCTTACTTATTTTATGAGAAAACAAATCACATAAAATTCTGAACAACAATGGTTTCCTCATCAAGACCATTAATCATATGTGTTAACCTTCTATAATAAAAGTACAATACAATTCTATAATATTATCCATAATTTATATATAGATATAATATATATATATATATATATTCAGCCTGAAATTATTTTATACATAATTGCTTTTTGTTAAATATTTTATATTGATAATCGCAGGTTCTCCTTATTTTAAATAGTTGCATGCATAAAAGATAAAAGTTGTACAAAATCATTTGTCCTATCAACTTGACGACCAGACTGATTGTAGACTGTCCCTGTTTGTGGTTTCTAAATCAATCTCAAATTTATTTTAGATTCTATTTTCTATAAATTTTCTTCTATGTAAATAGCAAAATTACTTTCAGTTCGTCTAATCTATTTGACATGAATACTGTTAATTACAGAATATAAATTATCATTATTATTATATAAATACAATCCATAACAAAACAAAAGAAGGTTTTACGATGGAAGTTTATGACTCACCATGTCACATGTGAAGTGTAGTTTGACATAATATAAAAAGAAAAAATAAAACGAAATTTTTTATTTTACAAAATAAAAGGAGGAGCATAAACATAAGTGAAATTGGTCCCATAAAGAACGAATGTCATACCAAAACCAAAGTTGTTCTTGATATGATATCCAACCATATTAATCAAATTATTATTATTGTTATTTTTTTTTTGGTAAACATGTTAAATTACTATACCATTTTTTTATTTTTTACAGAAGACAGAGAGAACAAGAAAGGTGAAAGACCCAAAAACTACCCGAAACCCAAAACACAAAAGCCTAAAAACTCTAACCTAAATAGCCCAAAAACAATAAGGCCCAAACACATAGGACCCAAAAAAGAAACCCTAGAGAAGAAGAAACCCTAGCGCCGCCGCCGCACACACCAAGGCCAGCCGCCGAAAAAACCCCCGCGCCGGTAAGAACAACCACGAAAACGTACGCGGTGAATCGGCCGCCGTTCTTCGCCGGAGACTCGCCAAGCTCGAAGGATACAAGGTCGGAGCGGAGCAGGCACGCCGTTGAAGTCGATATTGCCGCCGACGCCGCACAATCTGGACCCCTCCAAATTAGATATGCGTTCAATTTTATAAATTAGATCTAATATTTTGCCGGCAAATGTTGAGATACTTAAATAGAGCAATAATATATATGCATTTAGTGAACTGCAAAACAATAAATTTAGGTTTGGTAAAAAGAGAGAGAGAGACACATGAGTTTGAACTGATTGGGTAACTGAAATTTCTGTGTGCATGTCCCATTGTAAGTTTCTGTCTCTGGTCACTGCTAAATTTGGTTTAATGGTATAATGGGTTGTTCAACTAAGCATACCCAACTCTCATGCCAAAAACTAACCCTGTCAATTCAGATATAATGGGTTCGTTCGGTCCAGTATGATACTTTTTAAAGAATTATTGTTTAGGATAATTCCAAAGTAATTAGTATTTAAACGGTTTGAATACTAAACATAGAATATACTACATTGTTCTTGATTCGGATCATCATTTTCAGTAGATTGACTCAATGAATTTAATCTATATCATCATTCATATAGTGTGAAATCTAACTATATTATAGTAGATTAAAACAAATCTATCAATACTAAAGAAACAATTAATTTCTTATGTATTGTATAATACATAAAAGATACATATCACAATTGTTAATGGTTTTGTGAATATTTTTATATCATTAGAGCTCTATAAGAAAATTGTCTTATTTTTCTCAAGAATTTTCCTTCTTTTTTCCTCTAGAATCTCAGAATATTAATTTTATTTATTTTTCTATGTTTCTTATTTTTCCTTGTCTTTTACAAGAGGGTGTGTGTTTGGCTCACTCCTCAAATAATAATACAATCTTCAAAGTTTCACAATTAGCAATTCTCTTTATGTAACTGAAAACAAAAAAATAAATAAAAAAAACTAAAAAACGAGATTCCACAATTAGTCAAAGAGGAGCTTCATGGTGATGGTGTGACCCCTCCAAAGTAGTCTTTCACATTTTTCTTAAGTCTCAAGCATTCAATTTTTTCCCCCTTTCTAACAATTATTTGAGATCTATTTTCCTTTTTTTTATAATATAATTCTTTCCAAGTATGCATATTTAGATGATGAAAATGAGGAAATGAGAGAAGAAATGAAGAACACAAACATGTATTTTCTTCTTCTTCTAAGGCACTAAAACATCAACAAAGAAAGAATCCACTATTATATAATATATATATAGAGAGAGAGAAGAGATCTATCCATTTCTTATAAGTATATTTGGAGTGAGATAATGCCAGTCCCTCTTGCACCATATCCAACACCTCCGTCGTCGGCGCTGCCTCCTCCGTACACTCCTCCACCGGCGAATGGTACACAAGAAGATTCTCTGTTTTCAAAATGCCTTAACACAAAACTTTTAGATTTTTCTACAATAAAAACGATTTGAAAGATCGGTTCTTGAGATTGATTCTTTAAAACCATTTGTGTTTTTCTTTAACCCATTTTTAATCGAATTTTATGGTTTATGAATTCATTCAAAGATCAAATATTTCCAGATTCATCATTTATCCTTTACAAAAAGAGATAAAACAAAAGAGTTTTGAGATTTTTTGTAGGTAGTACAAGTGGGCAGAGTCAGTTAGTGTGTTCAGGTTGCAGAAATCTTCTGATGTATCCCGTCGGAGCAACCTCCGTATGTTGCGCCGTTTGTAACGCCGTCACGGCTGTTCCTCCGCCTGGTAAAAATCTATCGACTGAACAAACAAAAAAAAACAAGATTTGATAAATTCGGATTAAATGGTGAGGCAATGCAGGAACGGAGATGGCTCAGCTGGTGTGTGGAGGTTGCCATACACTTCTAATGTATATTCGTGGAGCTACTAGTGTTCAGTGTACTTGTTGTCACACTGTTAATCTCGCCCTCGAAGGTTAATTTCCATAAAAAAATACATATAAACATACATGCATATGCATATACATATAAACATACATGCATATGTCTTTTTGAATGTGGAATCATCAGCGAATCAGGTGGCGCATGTGAGTTGCGGAAATTGCAAGATGGTATTGATGTATCAGTACGGAGCAAGATCTGTGAAATGTGCTGTTTGTAGCTTTGTCACATCTGTTGGGGTTAGTTTCTCTTTATCCATTATTAAAAAAAAAAAATAACCCACAAGATTGTTCTAACTTTACTTTACAATAGAATGTTTATTTTGGGGTTGTTATGTTTTTATAATGCTTATAGGGTTCAACGACGACTGATCTGAAGCTCAACAGTTGATATAAAAAAAATTACATATTGATGAAAAAACTATAATCCAGCGGCAAAATGAGTTTGAAAACTATTCTCTGAAGTAATATTTAATCATGTAATTCATCGAAATTTATAACTTTTGGGTTTCTTTGTCCATTTGTATAGATCTCTGTTCAATATTTCTTTTCTTTTTCTTGTGAACATTTTTGATTCACTGGTTTGTAAGAGTCATTCAGTAATAAAAGGTTAAAAGTTTTATATGCGACTCGAATGGTTTCATTTGAATTTTTCACTTTGAATTTATGTTAAAAATGTTTAAACTTCACTGGTCTGAACAATTCAAAGGTAATTTGTTTTGGATAATGAGTGTGGACTTCACGGGTTGGCTTATGAGTCATATTCAAAATCGGCCCTAAGCTAAAACATGTAAAGTTAAAGTTTTAGGCACCAAAATATTTAAACAGACATCAAAATTAAAAAATTGCGGTATAATATAATGATTTAAAGGCTTTAAGCATCAGGACCGATATTGGTCATAATCTTTGGTTGAACTAAATGTCTTTTGCAAGACTTTTAGTTTCTTTGGATCAGGTAAAGCTTAATGATGAACATTAAAATCATGTTTTTTGATTTAAGAGATAAGTTTAATTTCCTTTTCATGTGATCTCTTGAATTTCTTTCTTTCTTTTATAATTCAATGCTTCTTTTTGACAAGTCAACTAATGCGAATTAACCAGACATAACACAGTGGTTTTGTAGATAAGTGTTAACAACAATCACGAATTTCGGCAGCCAAATCTATCTAAACAAATCTCATGTCGCATCATTTACCAAAACCAAGTGGTTAACAATTCTTACACATATTCAAAAATACTGTAACGTATCATTAGTACAATCTAACTTTTTTGTTCCACACAAGTACATAAAAATGTCAATAATAAAATGAACTTCATAAGAATTTATCTCAACATAGCTTAAATTGTGGCATTTTAGAATTTGCAAACTACAAACCTTGTCAAAATATTTAAATTATAAGATTATAATTAAAACTACAGTAAATCAATATCTTCTAAAAAATTCATAAGATTATAAATAAAACTACAGTAAAAAGCTTAATTTTTTCTCAACACAATCTAACATAAAAACAATCAGACACCAAAATTACTCAAAAGTGACATACTCAAAAGTACATCAAACATGGAATAATAATAAGTCCAATTGAAAATGTGACAGCTTTATGCATCTGCCAAACTAAAACCAGACCCAGAATTTTCGGGTTTTAGCACACAGAAATTTGAGACAGGAACATATCATTATGTAAAGGGTTGGTGAGTGTCTTTCAATCGGTTTTCAACTTCAGTGTCGTTATGTCAAAATTGTCCCATTCTAAGAAAATATCAATGAGGTATATTCTATGCAAGGTTCTAGATTTCTACTTAATAAATTAAAATCTGTACACACATAAGAATAAAGTTTTTTTGCTAGATAACAAAGGCACAAAGCATCATATACTAAAAGCATATCATATTATCAATCATCGATCTCTTATGGTCACAAGAGCATTACCTTTCCCTCTCACAAAGGACCACTAAAAATTGAAGGAACAATAATATTACTGACCATTAGTTAGGACCAAAGGGTACAATGTTAATCTAGAGGCTAGAGATGTGCAAACATAAAAAACCATGTTGGAATTTGGAGTTTATGATTTCATTGAATTTCGTTAAGTTCATTAAGAGATTTACGAGGATGCAGCAAGAGATTCAGGACTAAGAAAGTAAAACTCACTATTCACTTCACTTCTGATACATAAAGTTTCATGACTTTGAATTACTCTTTGTTTTGTTTGCTTCTTTACTCGTCTCCCATAGCAAGTTCAAGGGCGTAATCGTCTCTTTCCTGCAGGTGTAACATCGATAGAATTATAATGGTCCAATGGCCATAACGACTTATTAAATAACTTTATATCATTCTGAACAGCCTCGAATAAAAAAAAATCAGTAAGAATCAATTCATCTAGATACACTTCACCAATCACCATTAGTCTTTTTACTCAATATTTGGCTTGCGTGTTATATATATATATAGTCAGGAGAAACGAAAGTCTAGAGTTTCTTAACGAATTGCAGCCCATTGAGTTACTTCTCCATCAGTCTACTTACTGATTCATTGCTTTGATTTGATTTACAAGAACTTGTAAAAAGAAAATTGGACCGAAGTTTGAGAACTTACAATTGGTCCACGAGCAAAGTATCTTCCAAATTGTAGCCAGTAGACCTGTGTATTCCATAGGGTATAGAAATTTTGTAACTATAATGAAATGAGGGAAAAGTATTGCTGCAGCAGTTCTTGGATTTTCAGAAGAGTAATTCATATAATAAGTTACCTCGTCCTCGTCTTGTGTTTCTACTTCAAGGTCAGATGTAGGGAAACCCACACAAAGAAGTGCATACCCCTGCATGTATAAGCTATATAACTTAAATGCAAAGATAAACTGAAAACAAGATTTAAGTCTCAAAATCACTATGCTTTGTATAGGATTAGCACACTTATAACTATTATTATCCCCAGGGGTTTAAAACTTGAAATGATTTCTAATAAGAAAAAGTTGTTCCACAGAACTTAACATTACGAATTATCTAAACAATAACTATCTTTTGATACTGTACATAATGTCAACCAATGAGATTCACTTATGAGAATGCAACCTTACAATTGAGAAATTGGTAAAAGCTTCCCACTGTTTTTCGTTGATTCAGTAAGGAGTTGGTCCTAGTTTTCACAGACACCGACTACAAAGGGTCTATGTAATTCTATCCTAATTGTGTTTCTGGCCCCATCACAACAAACCTACCTCCTTAAGAACAAGCTAAAATTATGTTACCTGGGACTTTAGTTCTGCTGATATTCCCAATGCTTGTGGCTGCCTAAGCTCTCCAGATTTTACACGTACAGCACAACTAGTACAGCAACCTGCCAACATAAGAAGGGTCGTTAAGATTGTAAAACTCACTGTAGACGTCACACATAAACTTCAGAAGAAAATGTAGACTATTCTTCATACACATGGTCATTGGCTTATCCTAATCATACATTCATCACCTTTAAAAATTCAGATATGGGGTAATGTAGATGACAAGTAAACATATAGAAAATTTAGAAAGTCTCAGTAACCAACTGAAACGAGTGAAGAGAACAGTACCATGCCTGCAAGCAAATGGAAGAGTAATGTTCTGAGATTCAGCTGAGTGCAATATGTACTGATCCTGCATTTCAAATAAGTTTTAATGTATAAGAAAAGAAAAAAATAGTTCGATTATGTCACCCACACTATGCAATGTCCAGAGATCAGATTACAAAACTACGATCTGATTCATATCGATTTACACAACTAAAGCCACACATGCAGAGGAATTTGTTCTAATTTCTTCCGCTTACTCATTTGAACATCGAATTGGAAGACAGAGAGAGCAATGTATTGCGTTCGGTAGTGTAGTCGTTGACTCGTTGTAGAACACAATGCAAAATCTAACGCATACAGTCCAATGCTTAAGTAACCAAAGCTATGAACATTCCTTAATTGCAGTTTCAAAGATGTTAATAACGAGGAATAATCATTATAATCCACTATCACAAGCTTAAGGATGTGACGAATTATGTCGGGAATCGGCAAAAGCAACAAAGAGACAACATTTTCCCCCTACAAAAATACGGATCAAAATCTAGTGAAAACTCACCTCCGGAACCTCGAATTCGTGGACTACTCCTCGTTGTCGATCGTGAACAGTGACCTTGTGCGAAGGAACAGTTAAAGATACTCTATCTGATGGACTGGAAATTTCTACAGGAATTCGGTACTCACACGTTGTAGCTCCTCGACGGAAATTCGGAGAATATCGACGATTGATCGGAAAAGTCTGTCGCTGAAGCGAAGTACAAAATGTACAGGGAAAAACCAGAGCCATCTCTTTGGGGAGGTTTTGATTTTCGCGGCTTTACGTCGTCGAAAAGTTGAAGATAAGAAGTCTTCTTTAACACCATTCGCTGCAACCTTCAACATAAATGGTAAACCGTAAGAGATTTCTTTGGTATGTAATTCCGGTTTACAAGAGAATTTTAACAATCTCGGCTGCTAGACACTCAAAATTAAGGCCTGAGATTACCCAAACGAACCGAACCGGGCCGAACCGGAAATTTGGCAATTTGATTCGGTTTTAGTTATTGGTCGGTTCTCAATCGGAAGCTTCTCAAAATTATTTCGGTTTACGGTTCAGATCGGTTTGGTTCGTTGAACCGATCGGTTAACCGAAATTTGATTTTTTTTAATTTCGTAAATTAAATCGAAATTAAACCAAAATTAAACCAAAATTTTGAAAAATGAACCAAATACCCGAAATTAACCGAAATACCCTAACTGAATTACCCGAAATTAACCGAATTGATCTGAAATTATCCGATTTTTTCCGGTTTAACCAAAATTTTGGTTGATTTCGATTAAATTCGGGTAATTTTTAAAATATCTGAATTAACCGATAACCGAACCGAACCGCATAAATTTTCGGTTCAATTCGGAATTAAAATTCAAAAATCAAAATGCCCAAAAACCGAAAAAACCGAAAAAACAGACTCGTATTGAACCAACCTGAACGGAATCGCAGCCCTACTCAAAAACGTTGTTGCACACAAATTAGAGCTCGACACCTTTAGGTGTGTATGCCTCTTTGCTATTGCCGTTCGTTCCTCTTCGCTATTATCGTTTGTTCCTCCTCCATTTCACGAATATAGTTGTTATGTGCAGTGCGTCCTCTAGTCTGGTCAACTGGTTGAGAAAGAGATCATCCTAGATTCTTTATTCACACTGATAAGGACGGGTGCATTTCTATATAAACGGAATCTTTGGAAGAGATTTCTTCTCTGGTAATTATTAAAGAGCGTAGTCAACGCTTGTGTGCAAATGAGATAAAGGAAATGGGAGATAGGGTCTCCCTTGCAGATGCCCTTAGTAGGATATATTTTAGTCGTTGGGCAACCGTTAATTAGAATAGTGTAAGAGACGATGGTCGAGTAAGAGTGTATCCACTACGCCACTTATCTAAGAAACCCATGAATTGCATTACTCTACCAATAAAGCCTCATTCCAATTTGTCAAAAGTTTTACTAATATCAATTTTTAGGGTTAGACTAACTCCTCAAAAATCTCTATATCTTATTCTTCAATCTCAATATGACACGTTTTTTGTTTTAATTTTATAGGTAAAAAAAATTATTTTTAAAAACTGAAAACGCCAATATCTTTTATTTAATTTAACGAATTTTATAAAAATATTTCAAAAATCGAAAAACTGTTTTAAAATATTTTCACAAAAATCATCAAAATACGATTAAAAACGATTTGAAAATATATTTTTTCAAAGTTTGAATGGTATATAAGTTAAATATTAACCCATGAGTTCACTAATCTATGGAGGGAGGGTGTAGGGTTTAGTTTTGAATGGTTGGGAGAGTTTTGTTTGAGAGTTTGGGTTTTGATCAAAAAAAATAATTAAATAGGGGCATAGGAGATTGAGTGAGCTCATAAGAGATTTGTCTTTCACAGATAAGGGCAAATAAGAAATTGACTTGACTATGTGTTTCTAGAAATTTAAACCATTTTCATTGGTAGACACCTACGGGGTATTTAAGAATATTTTAATAATATTTATACAAATCACATTCATTAAGAATTCCTAAACTAATTTATTAAATTTCCATCATTGGTAGATACTCATTAAGGGGTTCTTACGAAAATAATAATTAAATTCATTAATATTAAGCACATTACTAATATTACATTAAATTATTGAAACACACACATGAGATAAAAGCATATAAAAAAACAAATAAAATTTTAACGGAGATAAACGGAGATTGTGACCTTAATTTGTTTCGAATTTTTGCCATAGATGCTCCACCAAATCCGCTTTTGGTTGATCATGTTTTATTCTATCTCGAACTTCATTTCGGTTAGCCATCATATTTGCGAGTTTTGTAGGCGTATCCGTTGAATACGTATAATCCACGTATAATCGATTAGTTTCAGATACTTCGAGAGCAACCGAAAAATAACTGAAATTTTTTTTTTTTTCGATTATTTTGGTTCAGTTTTGATTCGGTTTAAACCAAAAAATTAGTAGAAATACACTAAAATAAAAAAAAACAAATATTAGGTTTGGTTTCAGTTAGTTTATTCAATTTTCGGATATTTTAGATTATTTGCATTGGAATCGGTTCGGCTATTCGATTTTTGGATCGAAAATACGCAATCGGATTTGGATTTTGGTTATGTTTCAGTTCAGTATTATGTATATATATATATATATATATATATATATATATATATTGTTTTGGATATTTGTTTGGTTTTCGGTTATTATCCAAACCGATATCTTCAAACATTATCCATTCAATTTTTGTGTTTTTTCTCCTTCCTATTACAAAGTGACACATATAAATTTCTAAAGAGTATATTTAATTTTGAACTTTAATGTTAAGAAACTCAAACTAAAAACCCAATAAAATCTTGAATGGAGATGGTCTTAGAACTCTGAGATATTGCATTGCTTCATGAGCCATAAAAATATTATCTCTCATAAGACGACTGGATATGAATATTTTCAGTCGACTTTAATATCTTATTTTGGTTTATACTGATTTTGAATATTTTGAGTGGTTATGGTGCAGTGTGTACATAAAAATATCTAGATATTTGATTTTCAATGGAGATTTTATAAAAATAAATTGATAATTGGAGATTTTAGCAAAATAAATCTAATAAAGTTTAAATAGAGATAAATAAAAAGTTATATAAAATTTTCTCTAGATAAATCTAAAAAAAAAATACAATGATATTTTAATATTTCAAAAGTATACAAATTCAAATAAATTTCAAAATTTTTCTAAAACAAATCATAAAAATTTAAAGAAATATAAAATGAACTTTATTACAATTTTTTTGTCAAGATATATATCAATCTAACAAAAATATAATAACAAATAAATATTATCTTATTAGTCAATAAATATATAAAATTTCAGTTTGGAATTTTTTTCAAAACATATATAATAAAATATAATTCAAGATTTTCTTATTACTACATAAAAAACTAATAAATATAACAGTAAATCAAAGTATATTAATATTGGATTTCTATTTTTAGTTAGAAACATGTTTTTAAACAACTTTCATAAAAAATCATTTAAAATTTATTTCAATACAATGGTCAAGCGGGTTAATCAACGGATAAAATCATGATCCAAATTCAATATATTACTAATATTATTATTCTATTCAAAATAAAACATTATAAATTAAATAAATTTATAAAATATAGTTTTCTATAAAATTAAAATATTGTAACATAATAATTTTAAAACACATAAACTCGTATATAATGCGGGTACAATTCTAGTGTCTATTAAATTTGTACATAAAAAATATCTAGATATTTGATTTTCAATGGTAGTGACACAACACTGACATTTTTTTTTATTTATTTTATAAATGTTTTTTTATTGAACGGGTCAAACCGGCCCACTCAAATTACAACCCGCACTAAGCCCAATCAAACCTCCAACATTTACAAGAAAAGGCCTCAAAATCTAATGGCCCAGAACCGAGGCCCAAGGGCCAAGGCCCAGAACCAATAAAACAAACCTTAAACCTAAAAACAGTGGAGACCTTTGTTCTTCATCCGCCGCCGCCGTCCTCAAAGTCTAAAGCCGTCGCCGCCAACTCCGAACCTATCAACGCCGGAAAGCATCAATCGGCTAGAGCGAACCAAGTATAGAGAGCTCCGACGATGAAGTCGCCCACGCAGTAATCCTGCGAACTGGACCCCTTCGGGCGGTTTCGGGTGAGAGCGACCGTCGATCGTAGATCCTCCATGCTCTGAAGGAGAGTTCGCCGGTGGTCGTGACCCAACTTAGATCCAAAGGAGATGCATCTCCTCTGCGGCTCATCGGAGAGAGGGTGCTCCGACCGACTTGAAGACCAAGAAGAAGAAGGTGGTAGAGAGACCTACCGACGCATGACGCGGGGGTCTTGGAGACGAGACTGGGAGATCGCCGGCGATGGAGCTGAGCGAGAGAAGCAATCGCCTCACCGCCGAGGGAGAAGCCTTCTCCACCTTAACCGCGAAGCTAGCGATGGCGCTTTCGCAAGAAAGCTTCGCTCCCGGCGGCGAGACTGGAGAGAAAGCCGGCGAGGCGGACGAGACTACTCGGGGCACGAGCTTTTGCTTAGAAGGCGGTGGTCGGAGGTCTCCGCCTTTCTCCTCTCCCCAAAACTCTAAGTTGCTGTTATTAAACTCGGAGTCAATGTCAATGTTGCTGTTTTTAAACTTCGAGACTTGGGCGCTTTGAAATATTTTCTTGGCCTCGATATTGCTCGCTCTCACAAGGGCATTTCCATTTGTCAAAGGAAGTATACTCTTCAAATTCTTGAAGAAACTGGACTCCTTGGTTGTCGACCTTCTACTATACCTATCGAGCCTAGTCTGAAACTCTATTTACATACGGATGAACAAGTCTTTCTGAATCCGGAAATTTATCGTCGTCTGGTGGGCAAGCTCATGTACCTGACCATTACACGGCCAGACATCACGTTCGCCGTGCATAAGCTTTGTCAGTTTTCCTCTGCTCCCACTCAGACTCATCTCAATGCAGCTTACAAGGTTGTACATTATCTAAAAGGGACTATTGGTCTTGGCTTGTTCTACTCCTCCATGTCTGATTTTAAGCTCAAGGCGTTCTCCGATGCAGACTGGTCTTCTTGTCCAGATACGAAACGCTCTACCACTGGTTATTGTGTCTTTCTTGGAGACTCTCTAATCTCTTGGAAGTCCAAGAAGCAAGATGTTGTGTCTCGATCTTCGGCTGAATCGGAATATCGTGTTATGGCACTGGCTACTTGTGAAATTACTTGGCTGGTGAAGTTACTCGGTGAATTGCAGGTTCCTCAATCTACGCATGTGCCTCTATTTTGTGACTCCACTACTGCCATTCAAATAGCTAACAACCCGGTCTTCCACGAGCGCACAAAACATGTTGAAACCGATTGCCACACAACTCGAGAGAATATTTATTGTGGTCTCTTGAAAACAATGCATGTTCGCACTCACGATCAGTTAGTGGATGTGCTTACTAAGCCTCTCTTTCCAGCTCTTTTCCGTAGTCTCATTGGCAAGATGAGCTTGCTTTCGATTTTTGGCTCATCTTGAGGGGGAATATTGGTTTATAACCGGTTTATTTTCTGTTATTTCCGGTTTAGAGTTGTTGCTTAGTATAAAAGAAACGAACGTTTGTAACGATGAAGTTAACAGAAATAACAAACGTTTTCTCTCTTCTCTCGATCATTTTCTCTCAACGCTAACAAGTTACAATGATCGAGTCAATGTCAATGTTGTGTCGAAAGTCGAAAATTTTTCTCTCTCTCTAAATTTCTCTCTCTCTAAACTCTCTCCACTTTGGTTTTAAACTTCGAGACTTGTAGCAGCTTTCAGATCACCAGCATCAGCTTCATCACTACTGGCAATGATGATGTCGTCAACATACACCAACAGAGCAATGTAAGTGGAGCCAATATGATGTGTGAAGAGACAATGATCAGATTGAGATTTTTGAAATCCCAAATCAAGCAGAGTGAAACTGAATTTCAGAAACCACTGACGAGAAGCTTGCTTCAAACCATAGAGAGACTTGTCCAATCT
>OVAU01000995.1:0-16666 GCA_900406315.1 Biscutella laevigata subsp. laevigata
TCCCTCCTCTCATTATATATAAGATGTATAAACATCAAACTTACGTTGTTTTGCTAAAATTTAAAATTAAAATTAAAACGAGGAAAGTGAGAATTGAACTCATGACCTCTTCAACATCACAACACACCNGTATTTATATTTTTTGTAGGGAAAGGGGTGACACGTGTTAAGCCGAGAGTTACTCCCTCCTCTCATTATATATAAGATACTAGCTTTATTACATGTTTTATGCTCCTACACAGCCGAATACTAGCTTTATTACATGTTTTATATTTAACATTTTATCTGTTCTTTATGGTTAAAAAATGTTAACTATTTTACTCCCTCTGTCCCAAAATGTAGTATTTTCTAAAAATTTTATTTTGTTCCAAAATATAAGATTTTCACACATATCAATACAAATTTTTAATATTCTCCATTTAATATTGAGTTAACTAACCAATTAAACAATTTTCTATTTTCTTTTAAGTTATTATTAACACTTTATTAATGATTATTTTATATAATAAATAAACTTCTTAATAAGTGTACAAATACCTAGAAAATCTTATATTATGGGACAGAAAGAATATATTACAGTCAGACCAGTAAACAACAGGGAAAATCAATCAATTTGTTCTTGATATTTGAAAAGATTAGTAAAAGGTAATAAAATATATTAATATATTACTGGGAACGTGAAAATATAAGTAACTATGATCGATTTGCTCTCTATTCTCTCTTGCAACAAAAACCTCATCATCGTTTTTTGTCGATCTGCTCGATCGGCGGCGAGCTAATTTGGTAGTGACGCCACCGGTCGCTTCTCCTTCCTTTACATGTATGCAATGTACAGTGATTCGAGTTCTCATGGGTCCTTCAAGCTCTTCTCAAGCCACTCCCGATCTAGATATGTTATGGCTACAGGTCGGAGACGTGAGCTTGTCTCTTCGCCGTTGATTTGTCAGGTTTAACCTCTCCGTCGTCTCTTAGATGCTCTGCTTACGAAAACTCCCTTGGTGGTTTTCGGTGGCACGAGAAATTCTTCACGGCATGGGTCGTCGGAGATGTTCAGACCTGATCCGGTTGTTGGGCAAGTTTTCTTCTCCGTTGTTTATGCTTGTTGGATCGCTCTGTTTTTAGAATCATTAGTCTTTTGGTTGTGAAGTTGGTTGGCTTTAGTTCTCTCTTAGGTGGTGCTCGTCTAGTTTGTTGGCCTTGGTTAATTTCAAGTCTAGTCTTGTGAAGTTTAATGGGGTGTTGTTAGTCTTTTTAAGAACACGTCGGGTACCCGAAGTTAGTTCTGGATTGATTTTAGGCATAGTTTTCATTTGGGTTCATGTTATCTTATATGAGTTCATTTCATGCTAAGGGAATTATCACGGTATCAAAAAACGAATGTGTTTCGTACACCGAAGTTCCAAAAAGATCGGGTCATGTCTACTGTTTTTCGACGGATCAACTCGCAAGACGAGTAGAAGAAGATCTACTAAACTTAGGCGATCACGACTCTCTTCAATAATTGACATTAATCTTTCTTTTTTTTGGTATCAATGTTAATTTATTATACCTTTTTAAAATTTTTGACAGATAGGAGGGTGAAAAAAACAAAAAACTACTACCTACGGGCCAAACAGAGGCCCAACAAGCTAACCCAAACAACCAAAAGCCCAAAAATCTCAAGCCCAAGAGAAAACCCTAGGAACCAAAAAATCCTAATCCTACTCGACAGCTAGCCGCCGCCGCCGCCAAGCCGGAGATCCGCCTCCGAGAAACCCCCGACCAAGCTAATACAAACAGAGGGAACCAAGGCGGGAAACGGCCGCCGTTACCGCTGAAGATCTGCCGCGATCGAGAGATACAGTGCCAGAAAGAAGTAGCCTCGCCGTTGAAGCTGAACTGCCCGCCGCCGCCGCACGAACCTTGACCCCTCCGGGTGAAGCGACAGAAGGAGAGACGAGCTTGCCGTGGCCCGAGACAAATCCGACTAAGGGGACATTCATACCGGCGGAGGAGGTGCCGGCCTTCGACAACCGCTGAGCCGCGCTAGCGCACGCACGACCAGAGAGCATCAAACCAAACGGAGGAGATGGAGAGGAAAACCCAACAGATCCCTGAGAAGCGACAGAGAGGAGAGAGAGACAGGAACCAGCACCACCGGCGGAGGGGAAAACCCCGGAGGAGACGCCGGTCTCAGGACAAGCAGACAGATAACGCTCCACCGAGCAAAGCAGATCTCACCTCTACCGAGCACACGCGCGCCGAGAGAGAGAGAGAGAGGAGCGACGCCGGAGAAGCGGGCTAGGAGTGGACCGGCCGGTGACGGAACTTCGCGGAGCACGGGCTTGTGCTCAGAAGACGGGACCGGCGATCTCCGCCTCTCACCCTCGCCACCTCCGATCTGCTCGACGTCTCAAGAGAGCGAAAAGAGATAGAGAGGTTGGAGAGAGAGAAAAAAAAAATTATCGTGACATTAATCTGATCAATTCAATCCATTGTCTTTCTCATTTCAACCAAGCCCTTCTGTTTACTATCATTGTTCTTCTGTTTTTAATCTTGTAAAATTTGATATTCTAATATATGTCGCTTTAGAGTTAAAAAAAAGAAGAAAAACTATGATCATTTATATGAAATTCATATTAAACAGTGCGGCTTGTGGCTGTCTCTTATTGACTCTTTGGCACATCTACTAACAAAATTGTTTGTTACGTAAAATAGTAACCTCAACGAATAACATTTTATTCGTAAAAGGAAACTTCGTATATTGATCGTATTGCAAGTTTAAAAAATGTTTTTCCAACAAATTTATCGTTTAGGCTCATTTGTAGATATTATTTATTCGATAATATTGACTATGAGCAAATGACCAAATAGAAAAGATTTGACCATTTGGCTATTATAAGTCTTGACTTCAGAGTCATGGTCAGTATTATCTTCACTTTTTCGTATGCTACATTGTAAGAAAACAATTCGTTTTTAGTTAGAGCAACGCATTTTTAATACTTCATCTCTTTTTTATGTTATGTGATATTTAAATCTTTTACACATTGATTAAAAAAATCATTTGAGAAAAATAAAATATTATTTATGATATACGTAATCTCATTTTAATTAAGAAAAATATACTGAAAGTTATAAATGGATATAAAAATTCAATTAATTTTATATTGAAAATTGAAAACATCATTTAAAAACATTTTTTAGCTAAAATATTACTTATGAAACAGAGGAAACATGTTTTACCTAATTAGACACTTTCTGATCCAAAATCAATTTCTCAGTGCACAAAGAAGATATTTTGCTTTACAGATTTCATGGTCTACATAAACATGCGTTTACATCACTCCAAACTGGTCATTAATTTAAGAGACAATTGCTATAAAACACCCCTTTTGAAGTAAAGATTCTAGCCGTGCGATTAAAAACCGAACCGGTTGTACCGAACCGGATCGAACCGGTTTTTTCGGTTTTCGGTTCGGTTTCGGTTTCCAATCGGAACCAATTTGAAATTGATTTCGGTTTTCGGTTCGGATCGGTTTGGTTCGCCGAACCGATCGGTTAACCGAATATATTTTTTTTAAAAAAATTGAAATTAAACCGAAATTAAACCAAAATTAAACCAAAATTTTTAATTTAAACCAAAATACCCGAAAATACCCGAAATTAACCGAAAAACCGAACCGAACCGAATTAACCGAAATTAACCGAATTACCCGAAATTAACCGAAATATCCGAAATTAACCAGTTTTTTTTGTTTAATTTGACAAATCGGTTAATTTCGGTTCGATTTTTGAAAAACCGAAAAAACCGAAAATCGAACCGAACTGAACCGAGATTTTAATCGGTTCGTTTCGGTAAAAAAAATTGAAAACCGAATAAACCGAAAAAACCGACCCGAACCGAACCGAATCGCACCCTTAATTGATTCCATCTAAGGCACCCAAAATTTTTAAGACACTTTCTTTTAGAGAAATGTCTAAAAACCCCTCATATTATCATAACTAAAATAATTTTATACATTTTTCTCACTCTTTTCTTTCCTTCTTTGGCTCCCTTTTCCTTTCTTTCCTTCCCCCTCTCTCTCTCTCTCTCTCTCTCTCACATTGGTTATGTTATTTAGAACAGTGACAATCTTGTTTACGTGTTGTCTGTGTTGTCGGTATATTTATACCATCGAACCATCCATCCGAACTACATTGTTTGTCGTCTGTATGAGGCGGTCCACACGACCACTCTTCATGAACGGTATCTCTTTCCCAACACCCTTCATCCTCGTGTACTCCTCCATATTTCCCGATCCATCTAATGTCAATCTGATTGAAGATTGAGGGAAGTCACATGCGATTTATACAAAGAACCGAGGGAAATCACTTAAACATGTATTGTCTATTCGTTGACCTCAATCCATACGGTTTTAAACTTGTGGTCCACATAGTTAAAAAAACACAATAAGGAAAGTTAAATAGATGACATAATAGGCTACCACATAACATGATCTGTATGGTTGGGTTTCAACGGATTATGGCAGAATAAACAACCACATAATAGTGTTTACTCATTTTTTTGTTGGCACAAAACACCAATATTATGGTTAAACATGAATGAAAGAGTAATTTAGAGAATTTAAACAAAAGACCGACCACAAACAACTAGGTTATTGATTTCTTACTAACCTCTATTTCTCTTTGTATGGATTTTATAAAACTAATTTATTAACCAACCACGAAACACCGACATTATGGCTTATGTTTAGTGGCTTCCATGTAATCCTACATCTTCACTGTTTTTTATCTATTAAATTTTAGTTCACAATGTATAAATGTGCCCAAACTTGATATGTTATTGTTCGTATTATAGGTTCATAATGGATGATGGAGAATTCAAACATACAAAAAAGTGTGCGAATAAAAGACCGACAAAAAACACCAGTAATATGGTTGGTGTTTAATGGTTTTGGTTTGGTTCTGATCTCTTTTATAGTTAACATACAATTTTTCACAAATTTTTTTGAAATGGGTCTTAAATTGTTTAAAAAAATAGAATTTTAATTTTTCTATCTACACGTATCTCTAATTCTAACTAGAAAATAGATAAATAGAGAAAACACAAGATGGAGTAGTTTTTTCTTGGGGGTAATAGAGTCATTTTCATGATTTTTTTTTGTTCTCAAAGAGAAATGTACAAAAGTGCCTTAATTCCCTTAGGTGTTTTTCTCGGCAATTATCTTTGTCAAAGTGCCTTAATCGGCGAATCACCCTTAATTTAACGGGTCATAGTCAATATTATCCGCACTTTGTTATGTTGCATTTAAAGAATACCATTTCTTTTTGGGTGATTTTCATTCTAGAACACTTTTAATACTTTAATTACACTCTAGAACACTTTCAATACTTCTTTCACTCTAGGACACTTTCAATATTTTTCTGACCATTTTGCCCTGCGTCGGTGATCAGTCATATAAAGGTACATGATCGGTTAGGTGACTTGTGGTTAGAATTTTAGGGTTCTGAGAAATTATTGGACGAGTTAACCACAATTTTGCATTTTTTGGAGCGATATTGTTTCATTTGTTAACCACAATTCAACAGTTACTTTTTAAAAAGTCTAACTCGTGATCAGTTATTCACATCCATATCTGATAATTAACCAAGATTCATAAAAATTCTAACCACAAATCACTTAACCGATCATGTAGCCTTTATATGACTAACCAACGACGCAAGGGCAAAATGGTCAAAAAATATTAAAAGTGTCATAGAGTGAAAAAAGTATTAAAAGTGTTCTAGAGTGCAAATATGACTTTAAAAAATGTTCTAGAGTGCAAAACTTTCGTTCTTTTTTAGCAAACAAAATTACACGCTTTTGAATAATGTTTAGTTAAGTAGAAATAGATACAAACACAAATATATTTGCATTTGAGGATTTTATCCTATACATAAGATAAGTGTGATGCGCCGCACGTGGGGATTCGTGATGCGCCGCACGTGTAGAATCCCCGTCAAAACACTTTTTCTCTCTCTCCTGTTTTTATCATCCCCTTCTCCTTAGTCTCTAACCCTAATATTTGATCTGAGTTTTCTTGTCTGACGGCCTGTGGGTTACGACAGTCACAATGTCGATTCGGTTTATAAATTTGTTTAGTTAAACTGTCTTTCCTTTTAATCGGTGTAGTAATCTTGTGCCTCCCATGTTTGGGCTTTTGGCTCTCTTCTTCTATTAAAAATCTTCTTTTTAATGGAAGATGAGCTTTTGTCTTTTGTTTTGGTTAAGTTCTTAGTGTTTAACAATAGTTTTATACGGTTTAAGTTTTTCGGTTGATTGTGCAATTTTAGTTGATATGTTGGTCTTTGAGTATTTCTTCTACAGGATTATCTTCAAATTATATGAGAAAGAAAATCATCATCAATGGAGAAGGCCAAAATTGTCTCTGAGTTATCACATCAAAGATGTAGCAGCCCATCTTCTTTATATTTTATAAGAATCCTTTAAATGATTATTTGTAAAATTTAGAGCATTTTTTTAGTTTATCAATGTATCGTTAAAAATTAGTCTCCTAATCATTGATCATTATTGTCTATTGAGATTTATTGTATTCTCTGTTTCTGTTCTGTAGTTCTCTTTCAATTTAGTAAACAGATGAAAGAAAAAAAAGATAAGTGTGATGCATGTGATCTAAATATAATCTATTAATTTAGTTTTCAAAATATCCTGAAAAGCTGCAAAGATATTGAGTTTTGTGGTTTTTGTTTTTTTACGGACTTGTGCAGGTCAATGATGGTCAAGCCTAGTGGTAAGTTCCTAGGCAAAGATGGTCAATGAAAACCTCTACTCATAGTCAATGTCTCGGTAGAATGTATTGAACAGATTGGCCTGTGCAGAGTTATGGTGTGACCAATTCTTGAAATAATCTTTGAATCATTCTCAAGATTTAAAGAATGACTCGACCGATTCTGGTGGAAATCAATGATCTTATTCATGAGAAGATTAGATCTAGCATTTTTTTAGAAATTTCCAAACAACACGACTCTTACCTCGGCGAGTTGGGTGGTAATGACTTGAGTCATTTATGCGCCTTATCAGCAAGGGAGAAAGCAAAGGGCCTTAGCTTTAAGAAGTCGACTGATACGCCATTGGATCGAGTCATTGAACATATTTCCTAAAACGTCTCTATGTAATTCATAGGGTGTTCTTGAGGCAAGCCATGAAACTGATTTTGCATGATAGGTGATGATATGAGGCTTGATCTCATAATCATGTCTATGGATAACATGAACAATGGCGGAGTATTGTCTAAGTGAGAGGCCGGATTGTCTGTCAGATGCATAGGTCGGGTGGTGCAGTCCATCGGGTCAGTCAAGTGTGTCTGACGGAGTAAACGTGCGATCGGATGGTCTATCGTGTGATCGAGAAGGCGCGTCTGCTCTGATCAGTGTGCCGGGTGTCATGGTGCATCATGAAGCCTTGGGTGTTAGGCCGGTTAGTAAGCTTGATCGGATGTTCGGGTTGGAGCGTATCGACTATCAAATGATGCTGTTGGTCGGTCTGGCGTATAGGATTGACGCGGGAGTTTGCTTTGGCCATCGGGTGGGTTTGTCGGCCTCGGGTGTTCGGTCGCTCAGTTAGAAGTTCAGATCAAGACGGGAAGGTCACCAGGTCGGTTGGATGTTGCGTTGGGCGGTCAGGTCGGAGTGTCTCAGCTATCAAGTAATGCGGCTGGTCAAATCGGTCTGGGTGATGTATCAGATGGAGATGCTCGGTCGCAAGGTGCATCGGGCGTTTGTATCTGTCAGGGTCAATCATCAGGTAATGTGGATTGTCAGAACGGAAGCTCGGGCCCAGATCGTCGTATCGATGGGCGTTAGGACGCATGTGTCGTGCGTGGGCTATCGGTCGCGTGCTCGCCTCTGGACCAGAAGATCGGTAAGTATCGGCATCTGTTGATGGGACGGTCTGGCAATCGGGGATGCCTTCTTACATAAGTGGCATTCGTGCGACGTCATGGCGTGTTGTCTCGTATGCGTACGTGAGTGACATTCGTACGGTCAGAGCGTGTGGTCAGTCGTGCGACATGTGTGGCCTTGGAACGTGTCGTCGCGTCTTCCGTATGTGCGACGTGTGCAGCTTCTGAACGTGCATCATGTGCGGCCGCTTCGGCTATGGATCGTGCGAGAGTAATTCAACACATATTTCTTCGTTTGGATTAGCCTGATTTTTGTTTTGTGAACGTTTTGGTATGTCTTGGCTCATTTAGCGCGCGCTTGAGTAGTGTTGGATTGCTCCGAGATAGGTAAGGTCATGACCTAGGTCTTGGGAATGAGACTGGTCATGATTTGGTCTGGAACGGTAGGTGGGAGCTTCGGGACGGTCGGTGGAACGCATTGGCGGCCGTCTTGGATTTTGAGTGCTTTCTTCAACGTTTTGCGAAACTTGCTCGGACTGGTTCAATGCCTTGAGTTGGCGTGTCGTCCCTTGTTGGATCGGTTTGCATCCTAGCTTGGCGTCTCTTTCGATTTGTCTCTCTTTGAAGCTTATAAGTTTTTGGTAGTCTAGGCTTATGAGGTGCTTTGATCCTTGACTCCTACGTACCATGAACTGCAACATAAATTTGGACTGAGTGAGAACTAAGCGTGAAAGTAAAAACTTAGACAATAGATCATAATCTAGATTCTAAATACTTTCCCGACAACGACGCCACAAACTTGATGTGGTTTGTTTCTACCAAAATAATCATAGATTTTAATTAACCATTCCTTCGTCACCACTAGCTACAAGTGCACATCTATGTCAGTTGAGTACTTGGGGATCAAATCAACAGAGAAGTCTAGTGATTTAAGTCTAAACGTTTATAAAGCTAGGTTGATTAGGGTTTTGGTTGTTTATGACTACGATTTAAGAAAAAAAAATGGAAATAAACAAGAAATGGAAACAAGGCAAGAAAAGGAAACAATACAATAACAAATAAGGAAACTTTCAATAACTAAAATGTTAGGTCTTTGAGAGATCTATTCTTGGATCTCATGATCTAGTGGAGTCAGTTCTAAGGATGACATCAGTGGATTGCTTGACCCTACTTCACTGTCATGGTGCATAAGGACTCTTAGCCACACAACTCGAATAACCAAGAGCGATTGGGATTCATTACCTTGGTGGCCAGGCTAAAATTATTTCGGGACTGAGTCGATATGCTCACAACCAAGAGACCCTTAAGGGAAGTCTAGACATGGGATTTTGCCCCTATGCAAAATTCCTCTCGGTTGCTCTCTCAACATATGGTTTGGGTGTTCTCATTTGATTTTGAGATGTCCCTTGGTTCATTGGCTAGATGATCAAGCCTAGCGAAGCATTACACGCGATTGAGAGAAGACTCTTGGGCAACATCCTTTTTAACCGATTCCCATCATATCTAGATCATGGTTTTCTTGAAGGAAACTCCATATACCCAACAACCTACTACTCACACAAGAATACTATTGTGATAAACACCTTTTTTTGTGAGGAAGTCCCAAGAACCAACATCCTTTTTTGTACTCGACGGAGTATTGCATCCATTCAATGATGATGAGTGCAATCCAATGCTTAAAACTTTCCATTTTTCTTTGTGAGGAAGTCTTCTAGAATATCCATAAGGTGGCTCACTTAGGTGTTGCGATGATAAATCTGCGGTCCAATTGAGGTTTCTTGGGCCATAGTATTTGGAATGATGCATACTCGGTTACATTAGGAAGTCGACTCAATTATCTTTGCATCCATAATAGGCCCGCTTCACGTCATGGTCTAAAAGGTTCTTTTAAAATTCCATCTCTATCAGCTAACAATCAGTTCCTTCGAGCATGATTGCAAGAAATGAAATATCTCTCAGATTCAAACTACAAATGGCATGAGGAAATATTATGTGGAAAGTAGACTTCTCTAGCTTTGATTTAAGCTCAGCCTTGCATCATGGTCATGCCGGGTTAGGAATATATGAATTTATTCATTATGAGCTTGGTTTCGGCGGTTTTAACGATTTTCCACTCAATGCATTCTTTTTGCTCAAAAACCTATAAAATTATAAAATCAACTAAAGAATTTCAGTATCAAGTCAATAATAACACCAAAACCATCAATAATAATGGCTAGATGAGAGTATATTATACTATCATCAATAACTAGACTTTAATTGCCTCAAAGCCTAGTTACTTAGTTAGCGAGAAGGTGGGTTTACAATGTCGAACAACTCGAGATGCTTCCAACGCACTAGTTCTATAAAGAACTGACTTAGACTAAGTAGATTAAGGATCGAATCTATCACTAACAATCCTATACAAGAAAATAAAACTTAAAACAATAAAGCCAACTATAGTATAGAAAAATCAACAAAAACAATTAAACTTGAAACGATATAAAAGATAAGCATATGAGCCAGAGCAGTCAATTTGAGAAGTCAATTTCGTGCATATAATGTTTAGTTCAATCATGCAGTGATAATATTAGGTCTGGGAATTTCCAAAGTAGGCTAATCCACTCTCGTGGTAGAAACTTCTTTCTTAAACATGCAATATATACAACCCCTTGACAATTCACATATTCAAGAAGCGTAAAATTCAATTTTGTGCAACCACTAAGAATCCTAACAATCCCTTGGAAAAACACCACTTTGCAACCTAAAAGATCCATTCGGGAATTTTGTTGAACACCTTCTAGGTGACAATTTTCCAAAGTTCTAAACTAGAGTGATCGATCTTATCCTAGCATTAAGAACATCTATAGGAAGAAGATATGAAACAATCTTAAGCAATCATTAACAGCCCTAATCTACCCTAAACTCATAATCTCATGGTGGATAAATGCATAAACATGATATAAACAAGAAAATATAAGAAGATTAGAAGAAGAATTGCAAATAGAAACTTATATAAAGCAAGAAGTTTGATAAGAACCAAATAGTGTTCCAAAATCTTAAAAGCTTACAAAACTAGAGTATTAAAAATTGCATAAGTTTAAGACTATTTATAGTCCTCATTGAAAAGCAGCTTGGTCAAAGCAAAATGGTTGACTCTCAGAGTCTCATATTGGTCAAGGGTGACCGGTACATAGACCGTTAAATATGCTCGCTTGAAACAGTGATTTATACCGGTCAGAGAGGACCGGTACACTTGGTCGGTGCGATCCTTTGCTCAGCTTTCTCCTTCGTACCAGTCAGAGGTGACCGATACACCTGACCGGTATAGTCTATAACCATATGTTCCTCTTTGTATCGATCAAACAAGACCGATACACAATGTCTAGTCGGATGTATCGATTCTGCTTGATTGATATGTACGTCTGATATGGCCTGGAATATGGCTCTTTTGCTCTCGAACTAGTCTATTTCTCGTCTAAGTTACCTTCAGCACTTGAAACATAAAAATAATGCAAATACACCCTAAAAACACCTAAATGCAATCATAAACTAATGAAAACGGATATAAAAGATAATCAGTTAAAACCGCTATACATCACCTCCTCTGTTACTCCCCCCCCTTCTTCTTTATTTTCAGGATATCTATCTTTTTCTCTCTTTGTGCCTTGTCTTTGCTTTTTCATCTCTTCTTTAGTGTTTATTTGGTTTAGTATGAGCATTGAACTACCCTTTTTCTTGTAAAACAATTTTTTTTTGTTGATTAATATAATTTAAATTTTCTTAAAAGGAGTGATACCACAATTCTCGTAAATTTGCGACTTTTGTTTATTTGACATAAAACATTGAATTTTCATAAATATAACATAGACAATACATAGCATTTATTTTTCGATTATTTTTCGATTATTTTTATTTTGTAAAAGGATTTATTATATTAAATTTTGCATTGATACTTTATATACTCTTGATTAGAATTGACTGTAAGACTGAGATAATGTTGATTATCCCAAGTGACCAAAGATGGTGCAGGATTTAGCGCTATTTCCTATTGGACTTGACCAGTTTTGGTCACTTCTTCGATAGATAAGGCTTGAGGAACTTATTGGTTTGGTGACTTTGTTTTAGTGTAACAGTTGACTCAGTGTGTCTTCCTTTTTGAGGTCACTCAACACACACCAAAATCTTTTAAAGCTGCAATGCATATTGTGAAGCTATGATGCAAATGTGATAAGGCCTAAAAGAAACCTTAGCTTGTCTTTTTGATGATGCATATGATATATTGGTAATTTGGTATTATTGCTAAATATAAATGTGAAGAAATATTTTTCCTTTCACAGAATTTTGTAAATATTTACGAACAAAGATTAGAGAACTTTTGCTCTCTCAACTTATCCAGACCTCTCTTCTCTCTCGCTTGTTGATTTTTATATGTACTAGCATATTTGTGAATTTATAGTACAAAAGCTTGAAAAATGTAAAGATACAGGAATCAATGAGTTTGGACCGAAAGAGATTATATCCTAATGAATCTGAGATATATAATCTTTACTCTTCTTTCTCTTTCGCAGCTCAAAACTAAATTCACAATAAAGAATGGGTCTTGTGACTAACCACTACAAGAAAACAAGTGTATTTCTGATGGGTTGAGATGTCGTACAAAAATTTCCTACAGATTCCAACGAAAATCAAATGATGATTATATTGTCGGAAATTCATCGGAATCCATCACAAATTTTCGAAGGGAAAGTGTTTGTTGGTTACCTGACGAAAATCAGTCGAAAATAACGGCTATTTTGCTTTCCCAAACACTATAAGTATGCTTCCCCTTTTAAGTATGTTTGTACAATTCAATAAAAAAATTCTTCTCAAATTTATTTAAACATATTTTCATACAATTTCAATGATTAATTATGTTTGTGGTTAGACATAACTCACAAAATTTTGGGAACACAATAAATTAAAGAAGAGTACAATGTTGGAATACAGAAGTTCTTACAACTTACAGCAAACCAAGAAGCAACGTCACGATTAATATATTCTGCCCTTGCGCTGGTTGTAATAATCGTAAATCAGTTGAAGTCGGTAAAGTTGCGAGGCATTTGTATAACAAAAGGTTTATGTCGGGATACAAGATTTGATATTTTTATAGGGAAGACAATTCAATGATGATGAATTATAGTAGCAGTATTCAAGTTTTAGAGTTCTTAGAACAACCATAAGTAGAAGCAGCATCTGTAGGAAAATGATTAGTAGTTTATGGGGAGAACATATACCACCGTACGTAAAGCAAGAACATATAACTGAGGCACGGATTTTTTTCGATTTGCTAGATGCTTTGAAGCATCCACTATATGCAGGATGTGCATAGGCGTGTCACCATTGGTAGCAACAAGATTTTCAATGACGATGAAGACATACCATAACTTGAGCGAGTTAGTATTGACGGTTTTGCACAATACATGAAAGGCATTCTACTAAGAGATAATTTGGCACAAACATCATTCTACGAGATATATAAGCTCGTGAAGGGGTTATGATTGCCATATAAAATGATTGTTGTTTGTGAGCATAATTGTATGTTGTTTCGGAGGCCAGATTCAGACATAACGAGTTGCAAGTTTTGTCGTCATCTTAAGTATAAGGACACTGGTGGTAGAGTTCTTATCCCCTTCAAGAGAATGTGGTATTTACCGTTAACCGATCGTTTGAATAGACTGTATCAGTAAGATAGGAAAACCGCGGGAATGAGATGGCATGTCGAACATACAAGCGATGAGATCTTAGACTTGCACACCCTTCAGACAGAGAAACATGGAAGCATTTTCAGACAATGTATCCAATGTTTGCGTACAAATGTAAGGAACGTCAACCTAGGTCTGAGCACATATGGTTTTAATATTTTCGTTAGCACGAAAGACAATATTCGCGTTGGCCAGTATTTGTGACACCGTACAAAATACCTCATGAGTTGTTCATGAACCAAGAGTTTTTATTCCTCATGATTATTGTACCTGGACGAATCACTACCAGAAAACGTTCATTGATAGCACATAAATATAGATGTTGTACGTCTATAATAGCAGTCCTATAAACACTATGTCTGCCCCAACTATTGTAGGTTCGACCATGTCATAGAGTTTTAGAGCCTATGTTGTTGTACTGGTACAATCTATTGTAGTGTTTGTCTGACATTGCTATTGTACTCATAATGTATACAATAGCGTTTCTTTATAACTGCTATGGTACTTATTAAATCAATAATAGCGTTTGTTGAAATTACTATTATAGACGTTAACATATAATAGTGTTTTACTTATCTGCGATGTTAATGTACCTATACAATAACTGTTATTGTTTAGTGCTATCGTATGTTTACATATACCATAGCGTTTTGTTTAAGTGTTATAATATATTCTCACTTTTTATAGCGTACATTTATTTTGCTATGATTTGTATCTACGATAGCAAGTATTAAAAGCTGCATATACGTGTCATATTATTCATAGTTGTTCTCGTTTTGCCATTATATATTGTTATATAGCTTTTTAATTGTGTTGTTATTTTGTAATAGAAGAAATGCTATTGAAGACATACTTATTGAAGAAATGTTATTTAAGAAATGCTATTGAAGAAATACTATTTAAGAAATGTTATTGAAGAAATGTAACAAATCATTCATACACAAAATATTCCATAATACAACTGGTTTTGAAGTCATTACAAGCCATCAAGTCATCAAGTAACTACACGATTTCAAAACATAAGTTCTTATTCATTTGGTGCATCTAAAGCATAATTACCTTGTCCTGAGGCCAAACAATACATGATCCAAGTGCAACTCCCAACATCTCTATTTTTTCATTGGGTCTCCAAACTCTTGCAGAGTTTACCTTCACAACATCAACCCAAAGTCTACAACCATCAAGCGCAACCACCTTCTTCTTTCCCGAAAGATCCAAAAGCTATCACTTTTGATTTGCCTTTGAAATGTCCGTTGAACGCTGCCATGTTTACAAAGCAAAGAGCACGTGAACATAATATCAAACAACAAATCATAGACTTACTACCAAACTAGATCAACATATATAATATTGTTCAGAGAAAATGAACTACACATAAACTCCTAAACTCCATATCAACACATACGAGTAGTATAACCACTAATCTCCATATAACACATACGAGCAGTATAACAATCCAGAGCAAATGAACTACAATCCAGAGAAAATGAACTACAAACCAGAGCAGTATACAAGCAGTATAACAATCTAGACCATTTGCAATGTAGCTTGTATAAGACCGTGCACTACTAAGTTGACCATATGCCAACCATTTCAATGTTTCACCATGAGCCTCTGAATTGATGGGTATCTATACAGAACAAAATTTATAATCAGACGAAGTATAAACTAAACAGGTCAATCAGACGAAGTTTGAAATAAACCCTTACCAGTTCATTCAACCAGACTGCAAAATTTCCTGTGTGCGTGTTCCATAAGAATGTTGAATCACGTATACATCTTGCATTTATGTCTTGTAGGTGTTGTAAGTGCATGCTGTCAATGAAAATTAATTGTTAACCATACAATTTTGCATAAGAAACTGATTCTATAAAATTTTAAACATACTTACTCAACATATTCATCCACGATTGATGTATTTTAAAGTACAACAAGATGAGCTATACTCAATTCTTTTTCACTAAGTGTGATTGGAGTTGCTGTTGAAATTAGAAAACCTTCCAAAAGATTTGCTCTCATACTCAGTATTTCTGTCTTGTTGTTCTTGTACATTTGTAGTCTTCTTCAGGAAACTGTTACAGAACCCCACACATTCTTCAGCGAGGTATGATTCCGCAATGCATCCCTCTTGTCTTGCAGTATTCCGTACGAAGTCTTTTAACACTTTCATGTACATACACAAGGCAATAGGTCATTATAAACCGAACTCACTGTTTGTAACTTAACTAAAGAAAACGTACATCTCAAATGGATACATCCATCTGAAATGGACAAGACCACATATTCTTGCTTCCCTGCCTAGATGGCTTGTCAAATGAACCATTATACCAAAGAAGCTCGGAGGAAAAAATCTTTCAAACATGCAGAGCGTCTCAAAAATCTATATTTCCATAACTTGAATCTTCTCTCGATCAATAACTCGCTAGCATAGATGGTTGAAGAAGGGACATAGGCGAAAAATGGCTAACATAGGTCCTTTCGGTAGTAAGCCTCTTAGTGCTACTGGCAGTAATTGCTGCATTAAGATGTGGTAATCATGTGACTTCAGGTTTGATACCTTGCAGTCATCTACTGATATGCCTCTTGAAATATTGGAGCAGTATCCATCTGGCCCTTTGAAGTGTAATAGTCTTTTGCATAATGTTTTCTTCTCCTCTTTCAACAAAAACCAAGGAGCTCTTGTTAGGTACTTTCTTTTTCCTTTAGTCTTAGGATGCAAGTCATACCTGATACCAAAGAACTCAAGATCTTTGCGAGCTTTGATACCATCCTTGGACTTCCCACAGTGTAACAATGTCGCCACAATGCTTGCTGCAACATTTTTCTCTACGTGCATTACATCCAAGTTATGCCTAATTGGAATTTCTTGTACCAAAATTACAGTTAGTAAAGTGGAAAATATATCAAAATAAGGATTATGGTCAACAAAGTCAACAAAAGTCAACGCGGACCAGACCAGTCAAATATCGACCAGACCAGTCAAATATCGACCTCAGAGTGGTCGATATCTGCAATATCGATCTGTGCACATGAATATCGACCACTCACTGGTCGATATTCGCA
>OVAU01000996.1:0-16665 GCA_900406315.1 Biscutella laevigata subsp. laevigata
TAGTTAGAGATATTTGTGGAAGAATTGTAAGCGTATATACAGATTTTTTTTATTATTTTTTAACAATATCTAATTTAAATATGAAATTTACGTGTTTGTTGTGATATTCGTTATAAATATATAAATTTAAATATTGATTAGAAATATATATAATTTAATTTGCCTAATCATTAATAAGATGGTCCAATATGACTTTTTGTGGTAGATAAACCCTGTTTTAATATAATAGATAAGTGTCTAGCCTAATGGAAAGAAATATGTCGCTTAATAAAATAATTTTGTAGGCATAATAAAGTAAATAAGTAGCATAAGAAAATAAATATGTAGCTTAAATGTTTAGATGAAATTCTTTTTTTACTGCACGAGTAGGAGAAATATTCATTTTGAATGCATCTTTTATTCTATAAACAAGTCAACACAACCTTGATTGCATCTAAAAGGTGGACCAGACCCGCCCCATGCATAAGGCTGAACAAGCCACTGCTTTGGGCCTCAGGCAGAAATAAAATTTTTAGGACCACAAATATTAAAACCATTGCATCATCTATTATCAAAAACAAAACTATGAGGCCCATTTATAAAACATTTTACCTTTTTTTTTTGTCAACAAACATTTTACCTTTTTTACGGCAACTATTTTCCTTTTGTCAATGTTTCCTAAAACGTTTTTTTCTTTTCTTTTTATATATTTTTTTCCTTTTTAAACTGCATTTTCCTATTTTACCGCAATTTCACTTTAAAATCGTTTCTATTTTCACGTCATGCTTATTCCTTCCTGTAAAATACTTTTTTTTTTCTTTACAATAATTTTTTTTCCTTTCACAAGATTTTTTTTTCCTTTTCTAGTAACTATAAATTTAGAGTTTTACAGGAGTTCTCCCAAATTTTATCATCACATTTAGTCATCTATCAAATGTTTTGGTATTTTTTGTCTGTTTATTATTTTTTTATTTTGTGTTTACAATTTTAAGTATATATGTATATTTATTTTATGATGTAAATTGATAATGAATTAAGAATTATAAGTTATTGTTTTATAATTTTAATATATTTATTTTAGATTTACATTTTTATATGTCACATACATATATTATATGCTTTAGGCCACAAAATCTAACGGACCAACCCTAAGGTGGACAATAGAAAAACTCTTTCAATGTTACAAAATCTTACTAATTAACTCTGCAATGTTACTTGTAGTCAAATTCTATCTATCTCTATGGGAGTGCACGTGTTCACAATCGAACATCAATTACCTCTAGATAACTTTGAAGTCTAGGAGACGAAAGGTTGTTTCAAAATCAACAGTTCTTAAAGCATTTGCAACCAAGTTAACAAAATTTAAAGCTTCATTTGACCTTAATTATTGATTTTTTTAGTACCGATACTGGTTTAATATTGAAATTCTTTAGATGTTCTGAGTAAAAGGAGTGAGTTTGGTGCAAAGTCGCTAAAACATATAGAAATAATGCTTGAAATAGAAATATCCACAAGTTTCCAACCATACACGATCTTATTGCAATCTTGAGTTTATATCAAAATTAGAGACGTCTAGTTTCCATAGAATTTCTTCTCAAACACTTGAAGCGTTATACACGAAGATATGCTTGTTCTAGCAAACATTGACGATAGGACCAATATCAAGCCTATGAGAAATGGAATACTAAGACCTCCTCCCAACAATGCAACTCGATTATGGATGGGAAGATTATTGAATTAGTTTTCCAATGCCACAAAAAATGCAGAATTCCAAGCACTATGGCAAAAACTATTGTACTTGGGTCGCGTGAATTCTTTTTGTCTCCACTATGGGAACCCAAAAAACTAGCCTATTTTATCTAATAACGAAAAATCTCTCTAAAGGAATAGAAAACTAGAGTTTATAAAGAGTTTAAAGGGTAGAGGAGGTGAACTAGAATTATATTTAGGAGAAATGACATATCACATAAAGTTTCCATTTTTGTTGCTCTAAGAACATTGCGTACTTTGAATGCTAAGGAGTGCGAAACCAAGACTTGCTCTTTTCCATTTTTCTTTATGAGAGATTTCTCTGGTGGGACAAGAACAATCCATTTCAATGCCACTCTATTTGGTGGGTCAAATCTTGAGTAGGTCGTGCCTTGGTGTTGCGGTGACAGGTTCGAGATCTAAGTGAGTTATCTTGGGCCATACTTCTTGAAATGCTACATTAGCGATGGCATTGGAAAACTAATTCAAAGGGGCTTCACATCTATAATAGGCTTGTATCATTTTCTGGTTGGGAAGAGGCTTGAACAATTCAATACTTACGGACTCATGATCGGCTCTTTCGACAATGCTTGCAGGAAATGTGATAACTCTTGGAGTAATGCTCCAAACGACATGAGACAAAATTTTGTGGAAGCTAGACATTCTAGCATTGTTTTAATACCATCCTCGGTCGTGGTCGTATCTGGTTAGGGACTTATGGATTTTTCCATTTCATGCTCGGTTTTGATGGTTTTAGCGATTTTCCACCATTCATGCTTCCTTTGCTCAAAAACATATAAAATTATGAAAAACTCTAAATAATTCCAAACGTAGGCCAATAATGATACCAAAATATCAATAATATAGTCTAGATGAGTTAAAATGATACTCGAATCGCACCATCACACGTAAACTTTATTTGTTATCAAGTAAAGCAAGTCGTAAGGGTTCATTATTGATTTTTGGCACACTCACTCACAAGAAATCATGAGACCATTAAAAAAACTTAGACTAACACACATGTAGTTATTCCACAACTCAAACCTAGCAAAAGGGCGCGTAACTCAAATGAAAGCCCAAACACAATCGATTGATTTTTTAAATAAATTAAGCTTAGAGGTTTAGTTATTTCTAATTGAAGATTGATCAAAGAACACTGCCTCAGACTCTCTTGGGTTCCTTGGGTGGTTCTTAACTCCAAACACCTTTCCTTTCTCTTTTCTCACTTCTTCAAACCGGTTTTCATCTTTAAATGCTTTATTTTTTCGTTAGTTTAGCTTTCTTGGTGGTTGATTTTTCCCAAAATTCTTCTTAGATACATTTTTCTTTTATTAACCATTTTTTTTTTTCATTTTTCATTTCTCATTTCTCATTTTTCATTTTTCATTTTTTCATTTTTCATTTTTCATTTGTCTTCTATCTTTTGTCTTTTTTCTTTTTTTCTTTTTTCTTTTTCTTTTTTTTTCTTTTTTCTTTTTTCTTTTCTTCTTTCTTCTTTCTTCTTTCTTCTTTCTTCTTCTTTTGTTTTTCTCGATGGTTGATTTTTCTCAGAATTCTTCTTGGGTATCATTCTTTTCTTTGAAAGGAAGATAAATGGATTCATACTCTTGTTTTATTGCGCTCCCTTAGGTTGCCCATATGAGAAGTCTAGGATGATGCATCTAATGAGAGCATAATTTATTCTAATCTAGCTTATATTACTGATAGTTATCGCGCCATTATTGACTTGACATTTGATTTCTTTGGTTGTTTTTACATGTTTATAGGTTTTGAAGCCAAATGAGTGATTCAAGTGGAGAAACGCTAAAACAAAATTAAGAAAAGAAAAATTCACAAGTTCCTAACAAGACACGGGCACTGTGCAAGCTTATGCGACTCCGGAGCGACTACGGTTGTATTACAAGTCACCTATCCGGGTGAATCTCCGAGTAGTTGCTCTACAATTGCAAAAGAGCGACTCCAGAGCGACTCTATACGAAAAATAAAACGTGTGCCAGGATTTGAACCCTGGGCTATGGGAAGGGAGAGAACCTGAGTATGGGTTAAGAACCAGTGAGCCACGTTACAAATTCAATAATTGTATAAAGGTAATATTATATAAGGTGGTTTTTGTTTTTCTTAATAACTTGTTTGGTTTAAATATTTTTAAAAACCGTTGACCAAATTAAAAAACATCGAGACGTCTTTAGTTTCAAATATATAAACTCTTATAACCATGTAATTCGAATGAAATAAATATTAAAACAATATATGATCAACTCAGATGAATAAGGTTTTCTGTTAAGTGTAATGCTTATGTTATACATATGTGACAATTTCGGTCGATTCAAATTTTTTTTTTAAAGTAGATAGTTGAAGATTAGTAATGGTTTTATGATACCAAATTGATTTCATACGACTCGAAGCGATTCTTATTTCAAGAAATGGTGAAATGAACTAAAAATGAAACAAGTAGTCGCAATGGAGTCCATTGCGAATCCATTGCGACTACTTAGGGTTTAGGGTAATGTGGTTGCTCTGTAGTCGCTCTTTTGCGACTCCGGAGCAGCTACGGTTGTATTACATGTCACCTATCCAGGTGAATCTCCGAGCAGTCGCGAATTTGCAAAAGAGCGTTGGAGTCGCAAATTAGCGACTCCGACTAGAGTAGTCGCAAAAGAGCGACTCCATAAATATATAAAATAAAAAGTGTGCCAGGATTCGAAGCCTAGGCTATGGGAAGGGAGAGGACCTGAGTATGGGGTAAGAACCAATGAGCCATGTTACAAATTCGATAATTGTATACAAGTAATATTATATAAGGTGTTTTTGTTTTTCTTAATAATTTGTTCGGTCAAGTGTTTTTAAAAACTATTGACCAAATTAAAAAACACCGAGACGTCTTTAGTTTCAAATATATAAACTCTTATAACCAAGTAATTCAAATGAAATAAATATTAAAACAATTTATGATCAACTCGGATGAATAAGGTTTTCTGTTAAGTGTAATGCCTATGTTATAATTATGTGACAATTTCAGCCAATTTTTTTTCTTTTAAAGTAGATAATTGAAATTAATTAATGGTTTTATGATATCAAATATAGTATATAGGATCTGTAGTGATTCTAATTTGAAGATATGGTGAAATAAACTTGAAATCGAACATGAAGTCACTGTGGAGTCGCTCTTTTGCAACTCCAGAGCGACTACATATGGTTTAGGGGTTCTAAACCCCGAGTAGTCGCTCATGGAGTGACAAAAGAGCGACTCAAGAGCGACTTTGTATTTGACTATTGCATCAGTTGTCACCTGATTGTTGCTTTCTATCCGCCGCATTCTGTCGGAGTCGCTCTTTAGTCGCAAAAGATTGCGACTACAGACTGTAGTCGCTCTTTAGTCGAAAAGATTGTGTCTATAGACTATAATCACTCTTTAGTCGCAAATAATTGCGACTTCTGACTAGGAGTCGCTACGTAGTCGCTATTTAACGATTACGAGAGTGCAGTCGCTATTTAGCGACTACGACAGTGCATTCGCTCTTTTACGACTGAAGTGTTACCATTCGTCTGTAGTCGCCCTGGAGTCGTTAAGGAGTCGCAAATATTTTCGACTATTTCTGGAGTCGCTCGTTGTAGTTGATAATCGCGTGTTTTCTTGTAGTGGCTAGGCTTGATCATCTACCCAATGATCCAAGGGACATCTCATAGGGGAAAAATCCTATGAGAATAACCTGACCATTTGTTGAGAGAGCAATTGAGAGGAACTTTGCATTGGGGAAAATCCCATGCCTAAACTTCCCTTAAAGGTCTCTTGGTTGTAAGCAAATCGACTTAGTCCCACAATAATGCTAGTCTGGCAACCAAGGGAATGAATATAATCGCCCTTGGTTATTTTGGCCGTGTGGCTATGGGTCCTAATGCACCACGAGAGTGGGGCTGGCCATGAAACCCTTGTTGTGCTCAAGATGGTGTAATAATGTCATCCTTCGAACCGGTTCCACTAGATCATGAGATCCAAAAATGAAATCTCCCAAAGACCTAACGTTTAGTTTTATAGAAAGTTTCCTTATTCAAATTTGCATTGTTTTCTTTTCTTGCTAGTTTATATTTCTTCCGTTCTTTGTTTACTTATTTGTTTGCACGCCTAGTTCAAGATCCAAAACCCTAATCTTCTTAGCTTTAGTTACGTTTAGACCTAAAGTACTAGAATTCTCTGTCGATTCGATCCCTAAATACTGTGAACTTGAAGCCAATTTGGTGACCGGGAAAAAGATTAATTAAAACCTATAATTGATTTAGGACACATACAAACCACATCAAATTTTTGGCATTGTTGCCGGAGAAGTTTTAACTCTTTAGGTTATAAATTAAGATCTACAATCTAAGATCTTATTTTCAAGCTTAGTTCTCATTCATCTTAGTTAATTTGCAGTTTATGATACATAGAAGTCAAGGATCAAAGAACCTCGTGAGCCTAGATTATCATGAACTCACAAAACTTCAAAGAGAGACAAACTGTAATAGTCGCCAAGCTAGAATGCGAACCGACCAACCATGGACCAAACACCTACCCAAGGCATTAAGCCAATCCAAGCTAGACCCAGGAAGAGCCAAGGCTAACCAGCTGATGAAGAAAACGCTCAAGGCTCAAGATGGACGCTTGCACGTACCACCGAGCATACCAAAGCTCCCACTGACCATACCGGTTTGAGCCTTGACCAGTTCCAGTTAGAAGACCATGTTAATGACCTCACCTACCTTGAATCAAGCCAACCACACTCAAGCACACACCAAATGAGTCAAGACACGCCAAAACACTCCAGAGAATCAGAACAAACCGATCTGCACCAGGCCGACCTAGCGCGTGCCGACGACGCACACACAACCACTCCCAAGCTGGCCACACATATCTCATGTACCATGGGCGAGCTGGCCGCATGTGTCGCTCGAACCGCACATTTACCACCCTCGTGCGTCAAACAAAACCGATGGACCGACTTCAACCCGGTTACTATGGTTGATGATTCCACCACACGTACCGTTGTAGAAAATCCAAGCTCACATGCTGACCTATACAAGTACGTCGACCACGACCACACACAAATCACCTTCACCAAACCATCTCAACCTGTACCGACCTTTAGATTGAGACTTGATCAACCACGCCAGCGTACAACCAACAATCGACCATCCTAACCGATATGCCGACCTGGGGCCGAGCTCACGTAATGGCCTGCCCCGAACCTTTGACCTCGACTCGACCGAACTCACCGTACCGACACCCCATGTCATGTATCGCAACAAACTAACTGTACTGTGTAGACCACTCCACCCAGCAAAACATTCTGACCAAACGAGACCAATGCATCTGACTCGCCTGATGACCGACACCCCGATATTCATCTAGCCGCATCATCTGAGGAATCTGATGCTTCGCCGAACCGACCAATACATGTAACTCACCCAATGGCCGAGACCAAGCGACCGACCGATCGTGCTGACCGATCAATCTTCCTGACCTATCCAGTTACTCTGATGCATCTGGTGGACCAATCACATTACCCGATGGATCTGATAGGCCGTGCCAACTTACCTATCCGTTTGATAGAGCATCAGATAGACCCGACACATCCAGGGAAACCTTATCGATGATCGATATCACATCTAACTGTATCGATGCAGCCTCTGATACGTGCTATCGATCAAACTGATTCGAATCCTCGTCGTGATAGACCAAGAAATGTCCCATACCTCCAAGACCGACCTCTCCGACCTTTGACGCACCAAGTTACGACCAACTACGCCCTGAACTGTCCAAGATGACCTAATGATGCTCCTAACCGCTGACCACTTGTTGAAATGCCTGAACTGTTCGAAGTTGATCCGTACAACCTGATATACGACTTTGATCATTCAGGAAACCTAGAGAAATTATATACATTCCACGACGCATAAGAGACCCATGGCTCGACTAATTCACTACCTTACGAAAATTTAACGCCTCTCATGCACTCTTCATAAATTGGTCAGCCATTTTTCCTCATACTATCCATAAACAAGACTATGAGATCAAAGACTTCAATCATTACTTTTGGTTAAGCAAAACCAATTCCATGGTTTACCTCAAGAGCACCCAATGGATCACATAGACACGTTTAAGGAAATTTGTTCAACGACTCCATAAAATGAAGTACCAACCGAGTTCCTTAAGCTAAGGCTCTTTGCATTCTCCCTTGTTGACTAGGCACATAGATGGCTAAAGTCACTACCAACCAACTCACTCACTACTTAGGCAACGTGATTGGGATGACCGTGGGAAGCAACTCAAGCGAATATCAATCTAGGCGTGAGGAAGAAGCGACCAAAAAGGCTTCCAAGTATTACCATAACAAAAGAATGGACACCAAGTACGAGTACACGAAGAGAAGTGAAGTCCCAAGGCATATGGCACAACAAGGAATTCCCTGAACACTGTCGTGTAACCGCCTGACCCGTACCACCCGTACCCAAGCTTGTGAAGGGCAACCATTAACAAACACGATGGAGTCCAAAAAGAAGGTGCGAGAAATGCCTCAAGACTTATCATTCGAAGTTGCTTGAAAACGCCACGACCTAATGGAACACTTCACTACATCAGCAGAGACAAGAGGAGAGATAAAACGCTTATACCTAAAAGCCAAGATGACTCCCTCCCCGCACCTTTGGGAAGTTCCCCAACAAAATGACCCTAGTAGGATCCTACTCTAGGTCAAAATTTATGGGTGGAACATGCACGATGCCTTGTGTGATTCAGGGTCTTGCATCAATGTGATGAAAGTTAAGATCATGAGAGTAGTCATGACAGACGTCTCAACCAAAAAGCCATGTGGTATTGTCTATGGTATAAAAGTTAAGATCATGAGGTGTTTGCTACCCACAAAATTTTATGTTCTAGACATACCCAAGGAAGTTCATCAATCAATCATCCTACTACAAAATTTCTTATACTTGGCTGGAGCAGTGATTAACTTTGACAGTGGGGAATTGATCTTGAAAAAAATGCAGAAAAGGATATTGTCTACACGCCGTCAAACCCGACCTATTTTTGGTACAGGTCCAACATGATCGGACTGAGCGAGGTTGACGATGAGCGCATACTGCATGTACCAAAGGATGACCGGGCGACGACGACAGTACGAATGCCAAAATAAGGCAATTCACCGAAACACTGAAGAACATATTGGATGAGCAAGACCATAATTTCTTGAATCATCAAGCAAAGCAAGATAAGCTCCATGAGCTTGACGAAGAAGTAAAAAAGACAACAATGGTGACATACACTGGAGGTTGGAGATTCAAGATAGTTGGAATCAATGTATGTTAGAGAGGATTGTAAACCTTGAAGCTCAAAATGGCTCAAACCTCAAGATCATTGAGAGACTTCAAGGCATGATCATCAAGCTTGAAAAGGGCTACAAACTACCTTGATCTATTCAAGTCAAGCTCATTGATTTTAAACAAAGTGATGAGTGGGAGGCAACCCACTAGGTACCTCCCTTTTTCATATCTATGCATTTAGTTTTGATTTTCAATCTTTTCACCTACTTCTGTTACACAAGGGTTTGTGTAATTTAAATGTGGGGGGGGGGGGGGGGGNATCATATCCATTTAACATAGTTTGTTCGTTTTGGTCTAGTTTTTCCCGAATTCTTTAAAACAATTTAGACTCCCCTTCAAGTCAAGAACGTCTAAAACCACATGCCCCACTGCACGCTTGATTTCAAGGAACATTGAGTAGTCTAGTACGAGCAAGTGGGGGGACACACACTCAGCCAAAACATGTTGGGTAACCCTTTCCATTTGAATCACTTAAAACATTTAACATCGACTCTACATTTCAGGCTTTAAAAGATCTTAAAATCTCTTTCCAATAGACTTGAGATACTTTGGTCTAAACTCGTCAAATGGGCAGCCTAAGGGCGTGGCAACAAAACAAGAGTATGGCCCCCATCTCTCTTTCCTTTAAGAAATAGAAAAACCGATAGTAGATAAAAAAAATAAAATGACACGCAAGAAAAATTGTGGGAAAAATCAACCATCAACAAAAAGAAAAGAAAAATAAGTGAAAAGAAAAAAAAAACATAAGGTGGTTGGTAAAAAAAATAAAATGATACCCAAGAAGAATTGTGAGATAAATCAACCACCAAGAAAAACAAAACCGACGATAAAAATGAAGCCTCTAAAGGTGAAAACCGGTTTGAGGAAGTGAAAAAAGGGAGAGGAAATGACCAGAAAATAAGAACTTCCCAAGTGACTCGAGAGAGTAAAGAGCAATGACCTCTGATCGATCTTCAATTAGTGAAGACTAAACCCCTACTTAATTTACTAATGAATGAATTGTTGGTGTTTTGACATTCACTTGAGTTAGGTGCCTTTATGCTAGGTTTGAGTAATGGAGTAACTGCATGTGAGTTACTCTAGGTTGCTTCAAGGGTCTGATGATTTATTGTGCGTGAGTGTGCAAAAATAAGTAATGAACTTTATCGTTCTTGAACCTTACGTCTTTCTTTCCTTGAGGACGAGTAAAGTCTAAGTGTGGGGGTGTGATGATAGTATAACTCACCGTCATCCAACCTGGTGCCATTATTGAATTGACATTGGATTTCTTTAGTTGTATTTGCAAGTTTATAGGTTTTGAAGCAAAAATAGTTATTCGAGTGGAAAAGCTCTTAAACCGTCGAAACCGAGCTCACAAGTTCCTAACCAGACACGAAAACGGTCGAAGGAACTGATCACTAGTAAGTGGGGATTGAATGTTTTGAGCCACCTCTGACAAGAACATGATGCAAGTCCATTATGGACGTGAAGCCCTTGAGTTAGCTTTCAAAGGGAACTGATAACGCATCATTCTAAGTTATATAGTGCAAGAAACCGCCACTAAACCTCAAGCATATCATCGCAACACTTAAGTTCGATCTACACAAGATTTTGCCCACCAAATGGCCTGTCCTTTGAGAAAGTTGTTTTGGAACTTCTAGAAGACTCTCTCACAAAGAGACATGAAAAAGATCAAGTCTTGATATGCACTCCTGATCATTGAATGGAAGAAATATTCTCTGATCACAAAAATGGAAAGATTACCGTTTACCTTTAGGCGATTTCTCATTTCTCTTAAAGGGAACCATAACTTATCTAGAATTAACAGTAGATGATTACAAATTTTTAATACATTGAAATTATTGATGTTTTATATTGGTTTTGTTATTTAGTATGATCTACACTATATCATAAGCAAGTATGAATTTATTGATATAGTAACAAAGTAGTGGCAGAACCATCAATCTTTTGTCACATCGAACAAAATCAGTCATAAAAAGTGTGACTATTTTGTGACTTCATCATCCACCAAACCCTAAGGTGGTAATGTAGTCGCAAAAAGTGTGACCATTTTCGGACAAATGTATCCCTAAACCACATATGCTGGCAATGTAGTGGCTAATTGATGTGTGTGTATTTTGATGGTTTTGACTATCGGTTTTCATTCGTTTTGTAATAGTTTAGGATGCATTTTAGAGTCTTCTAGGTAGCATTTGCATGGTATTTGACATTTCAGGTGCCGAGGAGACTAAGGCGACGAACTGAGCGATTATGGAGCATTATGGGAGTGAAAGTTGGCTAAGTCCCGGACGGAGGAGGCACAACGGTCAGGCCCAGCGGTCAAGCCAGACCGGTGCACAACAGATAGAGACATACAGAGGAGGCACAACAGACACGTGCAGCGGTCAAGCCAGACTGGTGCACATCGGACAGGGACATACAAGCGATCCACGCCGGTCACGTCCAGCGGTCAAGCCAGACCGGCGAGGACCTCCCAGACACGTACGGGCGAAGACCGCCGGTCACGTGCAACTCTCTGCACTGACCGGCGAACACTGAGCATGGACCTACATATGAAGGCCACTGGTCAGGTGCATCGGTTTGCAATGACCGGCGGAGACCCCGACGAGACAAAACTTATTTCCTCTTTTATGTTTATTTTGGCCAAGTATAAAAGGGCCCAAGTACTAAAACCCTAGAAACGTTTTTATCATAGTTTTTCTTAAGTTTTTGAGTTTTTAGATCTGAGTATTCTCTCACTTTTTAGAGACTACTTGGTTTTATCTCATTGCAATTCTATTCCTTCTAATATTAATCCCTTTCACAAACCATGTCTAGAAATTCTCTATATGTTCTATACATGAGTTGTGAGTAGTTGTCCATAACTTATGGATTAGGGTTAGGAATAGACTAATTTGATTACTAGGAATGGTTTAGAATTGAAATGATTAAGTATCCCCAATCGATTCATGAATCTAATTCTAGAATAGGAGTAGCTAACCTATTATAGACCATAGGAACTTTATTGCCTGAAAGGAGTTCGACAAAATTCTTAAACCAAATGAATAGGATGTTAGTCAATTCTTTCCAAGATATTGTTTAAGTTATTGATTGATTGTTGAATGAAATTATGTTTAATGCTTCTTAATCATGTTTTATTGCCAAGAGATTGTGTAGTAGCATGTTAGGAAAGGGATTTCCATCACGAGAGTTAGTTAATCTTAATTCGATATTCTTAAACATAGGTTAAACCTGGATGAGTGAATTAAACCATATTAGCATGAAAATGACTGCCTATTTCGATTGCCCTGATCCACCATGAGTTATTTTTTATTTATGAATCTATTTTAAAACCGAATTTGTTGCTTAGGATTGTTAGTGACCGAACAACCCATTTATTCAATCTAGACTTAGTGAAATTCAATATAGAACTTGTGAGTTGCGTCCCCCATGAGTTGGTTCGACAATCTAGATCACCCAACTTCCTTACTGTATCATTGATAAAACTGAGAACAAGATAGCTAAGCTGATAGAAGAAAAATAACAGTTTATCAATCGGCGCCGTTGCCAAATCAGGAGTAGAATTAGCCATTAGTTCTCTGCATTTGCTAGGGACTAGGTTCTTTAATTTTCAGTTTACTAATTGTTGGGTTTTTGTGTATTTCTCTTTCAGGTGCATGACCACTAGATCTAGAGTTTCAAGGAATCAACTTCAGACACCTAAGGATATTACTGCTCTGGAACGTCAGATCAAAGAAGCTCGAAGAGAAAGTGAGAGGTTAGAGCTGCAAGCTTATCTCCAACAACAAGAGATGGCCAACAATGAGAACAACAATAACAATCAAAACGTGAATGGGAACGGAATTTCTATTCCACAGGTTCAGATACCACCAGTTGAACCACGTCAAGCACGACATGCGAAACCTCCTAGGACCTTTAGAAGAGACTAATGAATCAAGGGTGCATGGTAACAAGAATGGCATTCAACCACCCCCAGTTGGTGCTAACAACTTCGAAATCAAGTCATGAGTACTGAATATGATCATGAGCGACCCTTTACATGGAAAGGATTTCGAAGACCCCCTGAACCATTTGGACCGTTTCAACATGGTATGTGAGACCGTCCATCTCAATGGCGTTACTGAAGATGCCTACAAGCTCGAACTCTTCTCATTCTCATTGGGAGGTGATGCGACGAATTGGGAGAAGGGATTACCCCACAGTTCAATTCAAACGTGGGATGCCAGCAAGAAAGCTTTTCTCTCCCGATTTTATTCACCCTCAAGGACTGCAAAATTCAGGAACAATATTGCTACATTCGGTCAGAAGACTATGAAATCTTTTGCATGCTTGGACAAGATTCAAGGATTACACATTAAAATGCCCTCACCATGGATTCACCCCTGAGAACCTGCTAGACACATTTCACAGAGATCTACACAAAGAATATCAGTCTATGCTCCACACTACGAGTCAAGGTAGCTTCTTTGACAAATCTTATGCGGATAGACTGATTTTGATAGAAAAGATGGCTCAAAGTGATGCATCCCATGCTGAGGATTTCGATAGTTCAATGCTTAGAAATGATAAATCCGGTGATTCAAGCTACAAGGCTGATCTTAAGGTGTTGAATGAGAAACTGGACAAAGTGTTGCAGACCCATAAAAGATCTGTTCATTTGACTGATCAAGAGGAAGAATATCATGAAGAAATTCAGCAACAAGAGGTTAACTACGTGGGTAATCAGGGATATCATAAATATTACAATTACAACTACAACCCAACCCCTAATCTCTCCTACAGAAGCACTAACGTTGCCCATCCTCAGGATCATGTATACCCAACACAGAAAAAGTTTGAGCCTCAACAACAGGACTAGAACAAAGGGAACTTTCAGAACCAAGGAGGTCAGAAACCATAGTATACTCCACGCCCACCAGGATTCAATCCAACTACCTCTACACCTGTTGTTGAAGATCAGAACATCATCATGCTGAAGTAGTTGTTAGAAGGTCAGAGTAAGTATGCAGTTGAGTTGAGCAACTTCAAGAGGGAGATTAACTCAAAGGTAGATGGGATGTACAATAATCTGAATGAAAAAATCGACAACATGTCAACCCACATGAAGACATTGGATACTCAAATCGCTCAGGTAGCCCAATCATCTAGGCAACCACAAGGTCAACTCCCAGGCAAATCTGAGACACCTTCTCATAATTTTTTCAATGTTGTATCCACTTTAATTCTCATCGAGGACAATGAGAAACTAAGTGGGGGGGGGATAATTCCTGAAAAGACTGAAGAAGCTGAAGAGAAACCCCAGTGCTTAAACCTTATGTACCTAGACTTCCATTTCCAGGTCGTCTCTCAGATGGGCACAAGGAGAAATTCGCAAATGATCTGAAGGCATTAAAGGAACATATCATGAGATTGAGAAAGTCCTTGCTAATCCAGATGTCCAACAGTCACTAAAAGATTCTATTCCGAGAAAGATAGAGTATGTCGAGTAGCAAAAGAAGATCTACACTCCAGAAGACTCAACACATCTCATGCCTAGCATCGATCTAGCTAAGAGAGTAGATCCAAGGATTTTCTGATCCCTTGCTCATTAAATGATTTNGGCACAAGGAGAAATTCGCAAATGATCTGAAGGCATTAAAGGAACATATCATGAGATTGAGAAAGTCCTTGCTAATCCAGATGTCCAACAGTCACTAAAAGATTCTATTCCGAGAAAGATAGAGTATGTCGAGTAGCAAAAGAAGATCTACACTCCAGAAGACTCAACACATCTCATGCCTAGCATCGATCTAGCTAAGAGAGTAGATCCAAGGATTTTCTGATCCCTTGCTCATTAAATGATTTTAATTTGATGAATGCTTGCTTGATCTAGGTGCTAGTGTGAATGTAATACCATTATCTAAACTTGGTTATACATGTTTTGTTCCTAGCAGGATGGAAGCTCTCTTGACATATAACTCGCTCAGGAAACCTATAAGCATGTTCGTGGATCTCCCGGTTAAGCTCAGAGGAGTGGAAGTATCAACTGATTTCATGGTGCTTAAGATGGAAAGGGAGGACGAGACACGACTGATTTTCAGTCGACCATTTATGGCCTCTACACAAGCTGAGATTAGTATAAAGAAGGCTAAGTTAACACTAGACTTGGGAGCTTATGGAACTTAAGAGTATGACTCAAGACCCTTATCAAGCAAGGATGAGAAGAAATCTCGAGTTTGTGTGCTTACAAACACATGAGGTAGTGAAGACGGTATAATGAATGAGCTGATTGAGCAGTGGAAAGATGAAGGGAGTGACGATAATGGTGTGATAGATGAGCTGTTTGGGTAATTTAACGAAGATGGTGAAGAGTATATAACTGATGAAGATGATCAAATGGGTGCATAAGACAGCCACAAGAATGAGGTAATAAACCGACATGAACCATACTTTGGATTATATCTGATTCCAGGTTTCATCAGAGCTTTCAACATGGGTTACATCCCTTGTGAGTCTCGCTTGATGTACAACGGGATGACAAAAGACATAGCAGATGTTTTGGGGTTTGTGATAAGGATCCTTCTATGTGGGATCTTACCAGGCTGGTTGGTACTGAAGTGCATGCAATAGGCATGTTGTATGATGTCGGGGTTAATGTTCATGGAAGCATCATACGTACAAATTTCTTCATTTTCCCTGAACAAAGGGATTCAGAAGAAGGATGGATCATGTTGGGAAGAGCTTTCCTCAGGGATGCTGAAGCGACAATCAAGATGGATACATGTGAGATGGNATGTTTTGGGGTTTGTGATAAGGATCCTTCTATGTGGGATCTTACCAGGCTGGTTGGTACTGAAGTGCATGCAATAGGCATGTTGTATGATGTCGGGGTTAATGTTCATGGAAGCATCATACGTACAAATTTCTTCATTTTCCCTGAACAAAGGGATTCAGAAGAAGGATGGATCATGTTGGGAAGAGCTTTCCTCAGGGATGCTGAAGCGACAATCAAGATGGATACATGTGAGATGGTTCTTCGCAATACGGTGAGTTGTGCAGCTTATCGACCTCAACCAATGCATAGACCTGAACGGGAACCTGTAAGAGTTGAAGAACAAGTGTTGGACAATTTTGCAACTCGAGATCAGATTGAGGGATTGAAGTGTTCGGTTAGAGAGCACAAAAGGCTGAGAGATAGATAGTTCGAGGAAGGAGTTCAGCAACATGCAACAATGGTCTCTCAGATTTGGGATCTTCAGAACAAAATGTCCAAGGGCATAAAAATCACTACAAGATGGAGAAGCTCAGGAAGAGAATTCATTCGTTAGAGCAGAACGTCAGACAAGGAAACATTGATCATGACGCAGAGAGCAAAGAAGATAATGGAGGTGAACTCCATTTAGCTATGCTACAGTTTCACTGGAGGCATGAAGAAGGTTTGGCTGAAGTAAAGAAGGAACACAAGGTTGAACTAGAGAAGCTCCAAGAACAAATCAGTAAGTTGGAGCAGAACTCCAAGCCAAACTGAAATCAGTCAACAGAGTCAAGCAAAGTGATTATTATTTTTTTTTTTTTTGTTGGAATGTAAAATATATTAACAAC
>OVAU01000997.1:0-16664 GCA_900406315.1 Biscutella laevigata subsp. laevigata
CTATGGGGGAAATCAACCAACTTTTCAACAGCAGCAAGCTCTTGCACCCGTCACACCTCTTGTACCTACAACACCTTATGGGAAATTCAAAGATGGCAACAACTCAAGCTCAAACCTCCACAACAGTTACAAATCTTGCTAACCATGTAACCTCCACTACTGCAGAGCTGAAATCTCATCTAAAGACATTGGATACTCAAGTCGCCCAACTCGCCTCTGCCATCAAACCTCCACCAAGAGTTCTCCCAGAAAAGTCTGAGACAGGTAGAGGAGTCAATGCTATTATCCTCGAATTATCTGAGGAGGAAGCCAAACCCTTCCCTTTAGCTATAGCCACTCAAGGGGTCCTTTTCTCTATAAGAGTTGCATTCATTCATAACACAAGGAAAGCAGCTGAAGCACCTCGTGACCTCGAGTTCGATCAAACTTACCTAGAGTTTGGTCGGACACCACGAGTAGATGGGTCAGTTTGATCAGACTTTGATCAGCATAGTCGAATTTCAACTTCTGTAGTCCGAAAACTGAATTTTTTCAGGAAGTTCGATATCACCGTTTGATGGAACCCATGAAGAGTTCGACCAGACTCACTACGCGGAACCGCAGAGTTCGACCTAACACAAGAGGTTCGACCAGACCCAAAATCCGGGAACGCAGAGTTCGATCGAACACCAGGAATTCGATCGAACCTGGATTGCAAAACCGCAAAGTTCGATCGAACACCATGAGTTCGATCGAACATGTCCTGATAACCAGACAGACCACATGGTGATCGACCAATATAAATCTCAGATTGATCAGGTGTTCGATCGAACCTTAGAGGTGTTCGATCGAACATGACCTGACAAATCAAGAAAATCAGACCCGAGCATCACCTACCTCTTCTAGGCCCACAAACAACTTCAGAAGATCAAGGAGAATATTCTCGAAGAAATTGACGCCGAGAGAACCCCATATGCTTAGGATCACTCTGATTTATCTGATAACTCTTCTCTCTATACCCCTTCGCAGGAATCTCAGGTCAAGGAGAAACCAAAGTTAACCAAACTCAACAAGAGAAATAAGAAGAAGAACTCTGGGCAAGGAGTAAAGATTATCTCTCATGAAGTATACTTCAAGGATCTCCTTAATGGAAAGATGAAAATCGAAGAAGTGAAAGCCATAATGGTCGAGGAAGAGGGTGCTGCAAATCCCATGAGGGAGCTAACCAAGCGAACTGATCCTGGGAGATTTGATGCGAACTCAATGGGTACATCATGCAAAATTCCCTTTGTGATTCAGGCTCATGTTCAAATATCATGTCTAAGTAAGTGGCAAACAGGCTAGGACTACAAACACTCAAGCCATGTGGAGTCAGTTTCCAGTTCGCAGACTCATATCTAGCCAAACCTTACGACATATGGGAGAATGCACCAGTAATAATGGGGGATGCGTGATCCCAACAAACTTCTATGTCTTGGATATGGAGTGTCAACCGAGTAATGCGCTCCTCCTTGGACGACTTTTCTTGGCAAGTTTTGGAGTTGGTTTAGACCTACCGAGGAACAGAATCATGTTCACTTACATTTTTAGAAACTTCTTGTTCACACACATACCAGACAAGGAAACCGATAATGCTTTGTCCTCTATTGATATTGTGGAAGAATCCAACAGTAATATTTCAGGTGAGGAAAGAAGAAAAGTAGAAGAGGAAGGAAGAAGAGAAAGGTTGGTATTAATAAGGAGGAACATGTTGAGCCATAAGCCATCGCAGTAAAAGACACCGATCAAATCACTGAAGCTGAAACAACAAAGAACTCCTTTGAGAGCATAGACAAGAGTGATACCAAGATAATTCTGGATGTGAACACTAACGAGCCTGAAGCTCAAGCTGCAATGAAGAAGAGGAAAGTTATGAGGGGAAAGAAAAAGAAAAGAAGTCAATTCCTGTTCAGATCAAAGAAGCTTTGGGCGTAAAGACCAACTCTAAGAAAGAAGTCACTGAAGACTCTGTGGGCATTAAGGAAATTAATGGGATAACTGACCAAGAATACCTCTCACCCACCCCTGCTGCAACAAAGAACAAACGCCAACGAAGGAAGATAGCAAAGAGCACCATCCTCAGGGAACCCAACATGTGAGTGTGTGATCAACATGTGATTCTTAGACTATGGTTAGCTGAGGAGAATAGAGTTCATGCAACTTCCCTTTTTTGGATCTTTCTTTACTTGAGGACAAGCAAAGGTTCAAGTCTGGGAGAGTTGATATGTCTTGTTTTTAGTGGTTTCGATCTCATCTTTTGACAAGATTGTGAACCACTTTACGAGTTATTAATGTGCTTTTGGAGCTTCTTTGTCTCCTTTCAGGATTTCACAGGCTTGGAGAGGAAATTCGAGAATAGAAGAGTTATGGGCATTTTCTGGAAGAGTTCTAAAGAAGTCAGTCCCGTCGTGACAACAGTTCGATCAAACGCCTATCAGGTTTGATCTAACCTTCACCCAGAGCAAGATCAATTGAGCCTTAGCCGCAAAGAACGAGGCCCAGAGGGAAATTAGATCTAGTTCGATCGAACCTCTGTGAGTTTGATAGGATAATATCCAAGATTTAAGTCATTCGAGATCTAGCGAGAAAAACGGGATACAAATGAGAAGATCAGGTAGGTTCAATCGAACCACACCGTGTTCGATCAAACCTCGAAGCCGACTTTCCCAAAAGTTTCGTTTTCGAAGCCCAAGCCCACGTGAACCTTAATGACTACAAAAGAACCAGAGAGACACGAGTTTTAGCACGATTTTTCCTTATTATTTTCAGTTTATTGTTTTCAGCAACTAGGGTTTTTATTATTGATTTGCTAGGGGAGATAGATTTATATTTGACAACTCTGTATATGGAACCCCTGTTTTGATTCTATCTGAGTACTGATTTATGCTTTCAACTATGATTTGTTTGATTCCATGATTATGTCTGAGTAGGTCATTATATCGGATCTAGGGTTATACAAAAGGGCATGTTAAGGTTCATGTTTAGATTAGGTTTCGAGAAAAGATGAACTGAGTCCTTTAGAAGCTGATCTCTAACCTTGTTTCAATCTGACAAGTTGAATCTAAGGTTTAAGATGATTCAAGTCTGATAAACACCAATTGAATCATCCAGATTAGTACCTAAAGGATTCTTAAGGATCCTCTTCTAACTACTGAATTGAAGCTTGACTTTGACCTGACAAATCAAGTCTAGGCTAAGGAAGATCCGAGCCTGACAAGCACCAAATCGGATCTCCCAAATCAGTAATTAGAAGAGTTTGGAATTGATCGATCCAGTCTGACAAACATGATCTATCAACCTCAGTGAGGCAGACTAAATTGCTGAGCGTTGAGTGACGAACGCGAGGTGTTCAAAGAGTTAGTCAAGAATCTAATATATGTTCTGTAGATCCATAGTTCTTTTCTCAACCACATGTTTGATATGTTCCCACCAAAAACCGTTTTAAACTCTAGGTCTGATTGCTTGCATATCTGTTTTTAACCCCCGTTGTTCTATTTACTGCTTTCATCACCTCACCATTGCCTGCTAAATCGACCTCTCTTACTGTTTTAGCCATTGCTTAGTCTTGCATGTCTCTTTGTGTTAGTCTTTAGTCTCTGTGGATTCGATCCCTAAGTACTACAATTGACCGTCTGTGCACTTGGAGATAATTAACTGTCTATGGTAAAACCTGAGTGACATCAATTTTCTATGGTGAAAAGTTAGATTTCATTTGGGTATTTTGAAATTGAGGCACTTAGGATTGCTCTTTCGGGATATTAATTGTAGGTTTAAGCTACTCATAACTTAAGCTTGTTATCCCTTGAAATTGAGCTTGATTCGAGACCGAAAAATTATTGGCTGTTTGTGAAAATTGAGAAAACATGGACAAATTTGCAATTGTTGCTTTTAATGAACATTATTTGGTTTGACATTGTTAATATTTTTCTATATTGTGATTTTTGGTTTTCAGGTATGGCACGCACTCACGGTAGCACTTCACAGGCCGCACCAGAGGCGTCGGCTGAGCAAGCACGCCGTTCTGCTTAAGCCCGAGCAGATGGCGACCCCCTGTCGTGCCTTGCACGGGGTACTCGACGCTCCACGTTGAGACGCAAGGCCGAACCAACGCCGCCTCCTTCTCTGAAGCATGTATCTGGGATCAATGACATGCATCGCGACTATGAGCGTTTGTGGCCTGCTCTGTTCCCTGCACCAGATTCGTTGACGATGAGGTTATGAATGCATTGGGGATTAAGCAAGACGTGCTGGACCTGTTCAACAACATGGGCATTCCCACCCTACCCACCATGCACGAGGAGCTGGTCCACCAATTTTTGGTCTGGGTCGACTTGGTCTTCAAGAACCCTCATTATAAGCATGCCAACGAGTCTACTGTCATTTTTCGTTTCCAGACTTGTGGTTTTCTTGGCATTTTTGTAGGTGGACATATCCCGACTTGACAGATCATGCAAGAGCTTAAAATCTTTGGCATATGATTGGTACTGAGGAGCTAGAGAATTGGCGTGATGCCAAGCACTCTCTTGTGCACAGTCCTATGATGCGCTACACGAGCAAGCTGATGAGTGTTGCTTTCTATGGGAAAGCTGAGGCAAGAGTTTGACACGTGTTGAGACCGCGATGCTTCATCTGGGAGTCTGAAGTGCTTTGACAATGAGTGAACCTAATTTGTTAGGTAAAAGTTCAACCTCGGTTGTGTCCTTGTGTAGAAGTTCAAAAGCATCAAGGAAGAGTCTTCTGTGGGCAAGAAGGCGATACATACTAGAGGGATGATTACACATATCCCACTCATGGACCTACAACACTTGTGCAATTGTGGGATCATCGCTAGCGCATCTGCAAACGATGATGGTCATTACTTATATATCTTTGAGGATATGAGTGGTGATCGACGCTTTGTTAGACTCTCTGACCCCGAGTTTCTTGCCATCTTCCTGGGCACTCCCGATGGCACTACACTTGGTCTCATGTTTCTCTCTCATACTGAGGCACTTTGTGCTACACCACCTCCACAAGCTTATCTACCTCAACTGACCCTCATCCTGATGTTGACACTTCCGAGCAGCCTCACTTTGAGCCGACCTCGAGCAGATATGGGAAACGATAAATGAGCTCGATGCCGGCAATAGGAGTCATGAGACATTGCTGAAACACAATGGGAAGATATTGTCTCACATCTGGAGCCGCCTTACCGAAGCCTCCTACCGCAACCACCAGACCGATGCCTCTGGACCGTAGCCAGGCTCTTGGCCCGATCTCACTCACTAGATGTCAATCCTTTTGCCTTTGAGTTATACTGATCAAATGATGACAGTGAGCCCCATGGCTCCCCTTGATGTCTCTTGCGATTCAACTTAGCGTCCCCTTATGTCTCTTTATCTCATTTTATCTTGCTTATCAGTTTGTAGGTGTGTCACTCCTCTGGATTTGCTTTTTCACTAGGATAGTGCGAAGTAAGTCTAGGGGAGTGTACCACCAGCTATTGATGTCGTTGTTTTTCGTTTTGCTTCTCATGTTTCTACTTATGAAGCTACCTACGTTATTTACTGATGTTGCTATTTCAGACTTTTGTGTTACCCTTGATTTAACGCTTTTTAACTCTCTTAGGATTGTGGAATTATGAAAATTTCCTGTGATGACTGACCCCTTCATGTTAGTTTACTGCCTAATTTTACAACTCCTAGATGATGTTTGGTGTAGGGGAACTGTAGAACCACATGACCGAACTTCCTTCTGAAAAACCAACACTTGGTAGAACTTTGTTTGATATGAGGCTGACTCGTTTATTAGAACCTAACATGAACTAAAATTTTTCTTGTCACGATTTTGATATCAGGGAAGAGAAATAGATCATGCTCATGATTTGTTCATTGTTTTACCACCCTTTTTGATCCAGAGTGGCCGAACTCACCTTTAATTTGGTAACCCTTCTTGAATTCAATTCCCCTTTCAAGTTCCAGAGAGAGTTTGAGTTAACTTGGTTCTGTTGCTGTCTAGTTAGTTAGAATTTTAGGTGATTAGACGACGTTTTGACTGCAATGCTTGTTTGTTTTCCTTTTGGCTATTGGAAGTATAACATTTGGGGGTTTAAAAACTTGTTACTAGTAGTTTCGACTAAAGAAAACTATGTTGAGATCTATTGCTACTATATAAAGACATTTTGATATTTTCACTCATGAAAGGTCGAGTTCGATCAAACTAAGCCGTGAACCAGACTTGTTCAGTTCGATTGAACTCAAAAAGGTTCGATCGAACCCTCCCCTTATAAACAAAAAAATAAAAATAAATAAAAATAACAAGAAAAGAAAGAAAAAAAGAAAAGAGGAGAAGAAAAAAAGAAATGAAAAAGAAACACCTCGTTTAGGTTTAATCTCAAAGAAAAATGTTTGTTTCAATTCAGGATGGTGATGTGTGTGTATTTTAACGGTTTTACCATTCAATTTTCATTCATTTTGCATTATTTTAGGAAGCATTTTAGAGTCCTATAAGTTGTATATTGCATATCATTGACCATTTAAGCTGAGAAGAGGACCAAATCGAGGAACCAAGCAAAGAAGAGCAGAAAGAGGCTTTCCGGGATGGAAAAAACGGCTAAGGACAAAGCCAGAAGGAGTTCCCCGGTCATGGACCGGTGTAGGTGATGAAAGTCTAATTTGCTCTCATCTAACCTATATTACTGATTATTTTGGTGTTATTATTGACTTGATATTGGATTTCTTTAGTTGTTTTCACAAGATTTTGGGTTTTGGAGCAAAAAGGAATGCATTGAGTGGAAAACCGCCAAAATCTTCTAAACCGAGCTTAGAATGGAAAAATTCACAAGTTCCTAACTAGACACGAACACGAAGCAAGAATGGGCTTATATTAAATCTAGAGACATCTAGTATTCACAGAATGTTTTCTCATGCCATTTGAAGTCCTATGCTGAGAGTTATCTCATTTCTTGCAAAAGTGCTCGAAGGAACCGATATTTAGCCGGTGAAGATTGAACTATTGAAGCACCTTACGAACCTGAACGTGGTCCTAACCCATTATGGATACAAAGATAATTGAATCAGCTTTCCAATGCCACCAAGTATGCATCATTTGGAGCTCTCAAGCCCAAGGAGTCCTAGTTAGACTGCGGTCCTGTCCTCACAACATCTAAGTGGTGGTCAAGGCCCGTCCGGCCCATCAAATGTGCGGCCCTTACAACGGCAGCTCCTATTACTTCTAGAAGACTCTCTCATGAAGCAAAACGGAAAATATCAAGTCTTGGCACGCACTCCTCTGCATTGAATGGATGCAATATTCTCTGATCACAAAAAGGAAAGTCTTGGGCGATTTGCCATTTTACAAAAAGGCAACCCTAGCTCGTCTCCTCCAGCTGCTAAGTCTATATATACTTCATTTTTAGCTCTTTTAGGGAGCTGTGTTCGTTCTTAGATCATTAGGGTTAGTTTAGGGTTCTTGAGTGGAGATAAAAGAGGTCGAACCTCTTGTCTTTGTGTGCTCGAGTCCTTTAAACTCTACCGAGTTGTTTCTATCTTTTCCCAAGCTTAATAAACTTTTTTCTTCTTCTTCTCCAGCCTTGTTACTATCTTATTATTTCTTTACTACTGCTTGTGACCCTTGTGTGTGCTCAAGCTTTCGTTTCCTTTGGATCCAAGGCTTATAATCGCAAGTTACTTCCGTTGCTTTGCTTGCTTATTGTTCTTGCTTTTGTTTCAGATTTCTTTGCTAAAACCTCAAATTATTTAGGGTTTAGATCTGTTCTTAGTGTTTTGACCGTGAGTAAACCAAAGTAGTCAAGCCAAGTTTCTCTTCGGTGTAATCATTTTACTCATGACTAATCTAGTTCGGATTCTTGCTCTTACTTGTTGTAATAGTTTTATTGCTTGCTTATTTATCCTACAACACATGTCTATCTCAATAGTATTCATGTGTGAGTAGTAGGTAGTTGGGTCTAGGGAGTTTCCTTCAAGGAAACCATGATCTATATATGATAAAGGATCAGTTCAAAAGAGTGTTGCCTAAGAGTCTTCTCTCAACCCGCGTGTAATGCTTGGCTAGGTTTGATCATCTTGCCAATGATCCAAGAGTATCTCACAGGGGAAAAATCCCATGAGATCCCGGACCATTTGTTGAGAGAGGAACCGAGAGGAACTTTGCATAAGGGCAAAATCTCATGCCTAGACTTCCCTTAAGGGTCTCTTGGTTGTGAGCATATCGACTCAGTTCAGGAATAATGCTAGCTTGGCCACCATGGGAATGAATCATATCGCCCTTGGTTATTTGGGCCGTGTAGCTAAGGATCTCAATGCACNACTAGATCATGAGATTCAAGAAGGGGATCTCCCAAAGACCTAACATTTTAGTTATTCGAATTCTGTAAATCTCAATCTGTTTTCCCTTCTCTTCTTTCTTACTTCCATTGCTTGTTTACTCTATTTCTCAGTTACTCTAAAAAAACCCCCATCAACTTAGCTCTACTGAACGTTCAGACCCAAAGTACGGTTCTCTGTGGATTCAAACCATAAGTACTCAACTGACATAGTTGTGCACTTGCAGCCTGTGTGGTGACGAGGAAAAAGTTAATTAAGACCTCTGATCAAATTAGGTGGTGAGAAACTGCCCCCATCAAGTTTTTGGCGCCGTTGCCGGGGAAGCTTATCTTTAGGATTATAGATCTAGACTACCAAGAATTCTCACGGCTTCAAAGAGAGACAAACCGAAAGAAACGTCAAGCTAGGATGAACACCGATCCAACCATGGACCAAACACCTACTCAAGGCGCTCAACCAACTCAGGAAAGGCTTAGTTCTAGCCAAGGCTCGATGACTGATGAAGAAAACGCTCAAAACGCAAGGCGGCCGCTACCTCGCATCTCCGACCATAGTGAAGCTCTCACCGACCATGCCGGACGAAGCCACGACTACTCCGAGTCCCACGACCCAGGTCATGACCCCATCCACCTAAGAGCAAGCCAGCCTCACTCAAACGTGTTTCACCTAGCTCAAGACGTGTCAAGATGCTCACGAGACGAAAATAACATCAATTGGATCGACGAAACACGTACCACGACCGTAACACATCAACACGCGGCCGATGATCGATTACACGCGTATCAGGCCGCCCCCAAAGGAGACGCCCGTACCCGAGATGCACATGACGACCGTATCACCCGTACCCACGATGATCGTGCGCCAACCATCCATACCCACGCGCCAACCGGACGCGACCGCGACTTAGCATCTCGATCCATCGATACACTTCTATCACACATGGCCGTCCGAGCCATACGTCTTGACTGCACCTACCATCCGCGACCGAGAAAATCATCCGGCCGCACGAACGAACGCTCAATCAACTCGCCTCACCAAACCCAACCAACAAACCATGTATTAATACCATACACTGAGGACACTCGACCCGATGCACTTGGGCGGCCCACCTCGTCACCTCGATGACCTGATAGCCGAGCATCCATCACCCGATCACATCGCCAACCCGATCAACCGACAAGCGTTGTCGAGCACGCAACCACGACACCTGAAGGATCAACCTGACCGGACGCAGCTTCACGAGCACCCGATAGACAATCTTCACTGCCCGATAGCCGCTATGGATCGGACGCATCACCTCGATGCCCCGATGGACTAACCAAGGCGACCGACCTATGCATCCAATAGACCAACCAAGGCGACTTATGCACCCGATGGATCAACCAAGGCGAGCTATGAACCAACCTCTTCTGAAAGCTCGACCCAACATACCAATACCCGTCATGGATCAACCTGAACGACACGATGGCCATCTAGCCCGTCGACTACGGCGAAACCTTACGCTTCAATACACGCCGATCACCATGACCCGATGGAGGATTTCAACTTCGTTTAGCGACCTAAGCCTATCCCAGACGTGCCACAACCTAGAGAAGAACCAAGACTCGACCATTTCACCACCTTAGGCGAATTCAACGCCTTGATGCACTTTTCACGAATGGGTCAACCATAGTTCTTCCAGCTATCCATAGGCAAGACTACGAGATCAAACCTCATATCATCACCTTGGTCAAGCAAAACCAGTTAAACGGCCTGCCTCAAGACCATCCAATGGACCACAGAGACACGTTCGAGGACATCTGTTCGACGAATTGATCCAATGGAGTACCAGCCGACTTCCTCAAGTTAAGGCTCTTTACTTTCTCTCTAGCTGACAAGGCGCATCGATGGCTCAAGTCACTACCACTTAACTCGCTCACAACATGGGCCGAGGTAAGAGCCGCCTTCCTTGGAAACTTCAATACAAGATCTAACCTACTCAGGAACAAGATCATGGATTTTCACCAAGGATCGGTATAGTCATTCTTTGAGTCTTGGGAGCGATTCAAAGAGTACCTAAGAGACTATCCACACCACGGCTTTGCTCACGCCAACCTGCTCAACACCTTCTACCGAGGAATAAACCACCAATACTGACTGTCCTTAGACACGACCAGCAATGGTAACTTCATGATCAAGTCTATTGAAGATGCTTACGCACTGATATAGAACCTCGCGGCTAGCAACAACAACTACACTCCGGAGTATGACCAAACCACAAGAGGAACCAACTCTCATGTCGAATCAAAGAAGATTCAAGAACTCAATGATCGGATTGATCAACTATAAAGCCAGCTCTCCAGAGGATCAAAGTTGGTGCAATTTTGTGATGAAGTAGAAGAGGTCAACTATATCGAAGACCAGAACAACTACAACCGAGGGTTCAACAACAACTTCAAGGGTAACTTTAATGCTTTATCCTACAAAAACCTTAACATTGAGAATCCAGGTGATCAAGTCTACCCGCAAGGCCAAGGAAATCAATTTCAAAGATCGAACACTCAGGGATACATGCCAAGAGGGCAGTTCCAATACCAGAACAAGCCGACCTTCACGCCAAGAAAACCGAGCTTTCAAAGCAACTCCGGCCAATAACCTAGCCCTTCCAACCCGGAGGACCTCAAGGCCTTGATATACCAACTTCTAGACTCCCAAAAAAACACACGAAAGAATTGCATGCCAAGATCGATGGAGTCTAGACCGACCTAAATGGGAAGTACGAGTCTTTAGCCGCCCATGTGAAGAAGCTGGACGTGCAACTAGCTCAGACGGCTGACTCCGTAAAAAGACAAGCCGGGACACTTCCCGGAAAGCCAGAAGAGAATCCCCAAGGGTATTGCAATTTTATCGAGACAACCGAATGAAGTAGCTCAGACAAATATTGACGCACACCCGACCTGGAGGACGAACCTGCCCGAAAGCACCCACCTTACGAAAGAGAAGAAGGGGAAGTGGCCGAATATGAACAGGTAGAAACGACCGACACCAAAGAGCACGCACCACTGACCTATGCACCTGGATCCTCATCTTCATAACCACTCGGCCGACACCAACCTCCTGCTGACAACGAAAGGCTGAAGATCAATAAAGAGGACTTACATGCCTTTAAATGCAAGGTGAGGGACATACACCACGAAACAACATTCGAAGAAGCGTGGAACCGGCACAGTCTATGAGAACACTTCCTAAGGTCCGCAGAGACAAGAGAGGAGATTAAAAACCTCTATGAAGAAGCAATGAGAACGCCTGACCACCGGCTGAAGGAACTTCGACAGTTCTTTGTTGAGATAAACATCAACAGATGGAAGATCAAAGACGCCCTATGTGACACGGGATCCTGCTTGAACGTAATGACAAGGGAAACGTGCGAGAAGCTAGGCCTCGAGATGACCGACCCTAAGCTGATGAGGGTGACCTTGGCAGACGCCTCATCCAAGAAGCCATGCGGTTTTGTTCCCAACGTTCAAATCATAATCTACAACTTCGTTCTACCAACTGACTTCTACGTCATGAACGCTCCAAGAGGAGTTCATAAGCCCATTATCCTAGGCCGAACGTTCCTGAGCCCGGCCGGAGCAGGTTAAAACCTCAAAAATAGGTACTTGACTATAAGGAATGTTGAGGAAGGCATCCTCCACAAACCAATCAAGCCGACTTACGAGTGGTATAGAGTCAACATGGTCGAAGAAGGGGAGGTCGATGACTATGTTCTAGAAAGCGACCCGGAAGAAGATCCTGACTACTAGCCCACTCATCATCACGAACCTAACCATGCACCGGACTACCACAAGCTCTTGATGGAAGAGGACGAACCGGAGGAGCCACCCGACGACGCAGTAAATGGAGGCGCTGACGATGCAACAAACGGAGGCGCCGACGATGATCTAGTGGATGGGATGGCCAGAACGCTTGACACGATCATTGACAAACAATATGAGAGCGTATTGAAACATCAATCCCACCGTCACAACACCTTGAATCTTGGAGCACAAGTCAAAGCCAACCATGCGGAATTGCTCTGGAAATTGGAAATCAAAGAGGAATGGAACCAATATGCCATGGAGAGGATCAAGAACTTGGAACTTTAAAATGCGTCCAATGCTCTCATTTTGATCCAAAACCTAAAATCTCGTGAAAACAACTAAATAAATCCAATATCAAGTCAATAATCACACCAAAATCATCAATAATATAGGTTAGATGAGAGCAAATTATACTCTTATCACACCCCCACACTTCAACTTTACTTGTCCTCAAGGAAAGCAAGTCATAAGGCTCAAGAACGGTTAAGTTCATTACTGATTTTTGGCACACTCACGCATAAGCAAACATCAGGCCATTAAAGATAACTTAGACTAACAAACATATTGTTCCACAACACACAGACCTAGCATAATGAGCGTCTAACACAAGTGAAAGCTCAAACACAATATATTGACTCATTTAAGTCTTTACCCATAGAAGATCAATCAAAGGCCATTGCTCTTTACTCTCCTAGGTCTCCCTTGAGTTGTTCTGAACTTCTGATCCCTTTCCTCTCCATTTTCTCATTTCCTCAAACCGGTTTCAACCCCTAAGGGTTTATTTTTCTTCAGTTTGGTAAGCCTCTTTTTTTTTTCCTTTGACTCTTTCTTTTTCTTTTTCTTTTGTATTTTTTTTTCTTTTTGTTGATGGTTGGCCGCTCCCACAGTTGTTCTTGGGTTAGATTTTCTTTCAAGCCAACCATTGACTTTTCTTTTCTTTTTGAAGGGAACAGAGAGGAGTCTAGACCAATGCATCTCAAGTATATGAGCAAGAGTTTTTAGAGCGTTTTCACATCCTGAAATGTAGAGTCAATTGTCAAGTGCCGAGGCAATTCAAATGGAAAGGGTTACCCAAAATGTGTTGGTTGTGTGTGTGTCCCTCAGTTTGCTCGTGCTAAGCCGCTCCATGTCCTTAGAGAGCCGGCGTGCTTGTGGTCCATGTGATCTTAGGCTTTCTTGACTTTAAAAGGACTCCTAAAATTTTGAAATTTTTTGAAAAAAACTAAAATAAAACGAACAAACGTCGTTAAATTGATAGGATCCTCCCCCACACTTAAATTACAGAGTCCCTTGGGTAACAGATGCATATGAAAGGATGAAAAACAAAAACTAAATGCAAAGATAGGAATATAGGGAAAAGTACCTAGAGGGTTGCCTCCCACCGAGCGCTTGTTTAAAGTCACTTAGCTTGACTTGGTTGGTTCAAGGCGGTTTGTAGCCTTTCTCTAGCTTGATGATCATGTCTTGAAGCCTCTCTATGATCTTCATGTTGAACGCGTTCTGCAGTTCCAAGTTCTTGATCTTCTCCATGGCATATTGGTTCCATCCGTCTTTGATTTCCAGTTTCCATAGCAATTCAGCATGGTGGGCTTTGACTTGTGCTTCAAGATTCAGGATGTTGTCGTGGTGGGATTGATGGTTCAACACGCTCTCATATTGTTTGTCCAAGATAGTGTCAAGCGTTCTGGCCATTCCATCCACTAGATCATCCTCGACGCCTACGTTCGTTGGGTGGCTCCTCCAGCTCGTCTTCTTCCATCAAGAGCTCGTGGTAGCCCGATGCATGATCGTGATGATTATCAGGCTGGTAGTCGGGATCTTCCTCCGGGTCGCTTTCTTGAACATAGTCATCAACCTCTCATTCTTCGATTGCATTGACTCTATACCACTCGTAAGTTGGCTTGATTGGTCTGTAGAGGACACATTTCTCAACATTCCTAAGAGTCAAGTACCCATTTTGAAGTCTATATCTGCTCCGCCCGAACTAAGGAACGTTCGACCATGGATTATGGGTTGATGGACGCCTCTCGGAGCGTCCATGACATAGAAGTCGGTTGGTAGGGCGCAGTTGTAGATTATGATTTGAACGTTAGGGACAAAACCACATGGCTTCTTGGATGAGGCGTCGGCCAAGGTCACTCTCATTAGCTTAGGGTCGGTCATATCAAGGCCTAGTCTCTCGCATGTTTCCCTTGTCATTACGTTCAAGCAGGATCCCGTGTCGCATAACGTGTCTTTGATCTTCCACTTTTTGATGTTTACCTCCAGGAAGAACCGCCCGGGGTCTGGTTGTTGTGGAAGTTCCTTTAGCCGATGGTAAGGTGTCTCATTGCTTTGTCATAGAGGTTTTTGATCTCTTCTCTCGTCTCTGCGGACCTTAGGAAGTGTTCATGTAGGTTGTGCCGGTTCCATGCTTCTTCGAATGTTGTTACGGGGTGTATGTCCTTCACCTTGCATTAAACACATGTAGGTCATATTCATTGATCCTCGGCCTTTTGTTGTCAGCGGGAGGTTGGTGCTGGCCGGGTGGTTCTGAGGATGAGAATCCAGGTACAAAGGTTGGTCGTGTGTTCTTTTTGGTGTCGCTTGTTTCCACCCGTTCGTATTCGGCAACTTCCCCTTCTTCTCTTTCGTAACGTGGTTGCTTCCAGACAGGTTCGTCCTCTGGGTTGAGTGTGTGTTGATCTTCGTCTGAGCTACTCCCTTCGGCCGTTTCGATGAAGTTGCAATACCCTCGGGGGTTTTCTTCTAGCTTTCCGGGAAGTGTCCCGACTTGTCTCTTTACAGCTTCGGCTGTTTGAGTTAGTTGCACGTCCATCTTCTTCACATGGGCGGCTAGAGACTCGTACTTCCCATTTTGGTCGGTGTAGACTTCATCAATCTTGGCATGCAAGTCTTTTGTGTGTTGTTTCTGGGAGTCTAGAAGCTGGTACATCAAGGCTTTGAGATCCTCCGGGTTGAAAGGGCTAGGTTGCTGTCCGGAGTTGCCTTGGAAGCTCGGCTTGCTTGGCGTGAAGGCCGGCTTGTTCTGGTATTGGTATTGCCCTCTTGGCATGTATCCATGAATGTTCGATCTTTGAAATTGATGTCCTTGGGTTTGCGGATAGACTTGATCACCTGGATTCTCAGCGTTAGGGTTTCTATAAGATAAAACATTGAAATTACCCTTGAAGTTGTTGTTGAATCCACGGTTGTAGTTGTTTTGGCCTTGGATATAGTTGACCTCTTCTTCTTCTCTACCGGTGCATTGTCCGTGTAGCTGTTTCTTCTTGTGATCTCTTCTACTTCTTCACAAAATTGCACCAACTTCGGTCCTCTGGAGAGCTGGCTTAGTAGTGGATCGATCCGGGCATTGAGTTCTTAAATCTTCTTGTATTCAGCATGAGAGTTGGTTACTCTTGTGGTTCGGTCATACTCCGGAGTGTGATTGTTGTTGTTGGTCGCGAGGTTCTCTATCAGAGCGTAGGCATCTTTAATTGACTTGGTCATGAAGTTACCATTGCTAGTCGTGTCTAAGGACAATCGGTATTGATGGTCTATGCCTCAGTAGAAGGTGTTGAGCAGGTTGTCATGAGCAAAGTCGTGGTGTGGGCAGTCTCTTAGGTACTCTTTGAATCGCTCCTAATACTCAAAGAATTACTCTACCGGTCCTTGGTAAAAACCCATGATCTTGTTCCTGAGTAGGTTAGATCTAGAATTCGTATAGAAGTTTCCAAGGAAGGCGACTCTTACCTCGGCCCATGTAGTGAGCGAGTTAGGTGGCAGTGATTTGAGCCATCTATGCGCCTTATGAGCTAAAGAGAAAGCAAAGAGCCTTAGCTTGAGAAAGTCGGATGTACTCCATTGGATCGAGTCGTGGAACAGATTTCCTCGAACGTCTCTATGTGGTCCATTGGGTGCTCTTGAGGTAGACCGTGAAACTGGTTTTTCTTGACCAAAGTAATGATCTGAGGTTTGATCTCGTAGTCCTGCCTATGGATAGCTGGAGGAACTATGACTGACCTGTTCATGAAAAGTGCATCAGGGGCGTTGAATTCGCCTAATGTAGTGAACTGGTCGAGTCTTGGTTCTTGTCTAGGTCGTGGGACATCTGGATTAGGCCTAGGTCGCCTAACGAATTTGAAATCCTCCATTGGGTCATGGTGATCGACGTGTATCAGAACGAAGAGTTCAGGCCGCAGTCGATTGGCTATGTGGCCATCGAGTCGTTCAGGTTGGTCCATGACTTGCCTTGGTCGTTCAGGTCGAGCATTCGGAAGAGGTTGGTGCATGGGTCGCCTTGTTGATCCATAGGATGAATATGTCGCCTCGGTTGGTCTATCGGATGCGTAGCTCGCCTTGGTCGCTCTATCGGATCATCGAGACGATGTGCCGATCGATAGCTGCTGTCGAATGGTAAAGGTCGTCTATCGGGTGATCGAGATTGACGTATTCCCAGTTACAACTTGATCGCTTGACCAATCGAGACGCCTCCGAAGCC
>OVAU01000999.1:0-14538 GCA_900406315.1 Biscutella laevigata subsp. laevigata
AAAAACCAAAATCTAAAAACTAAAAACCAAAATCTAAAAACCAACTAAACATTCATAGCCTATATGTTTTATTTAAATAAAGTTCTTCGATGTGACCTTGTAGCGCCTAAAACATCCTCATTAACTGTCGCTGTGAGACTGTGAGCATAAACTTCATTATATTTTATCAAATAATTTTTAGATATACACAAGAATATGGTAGGGTATACGAGCTTTAAATCCATATCGTACTTCATTATATAAGAAATTGAATTCCAATTCGATCAGATCCGTCTAAAAGTTAACTGAAGTAATTTGTAAAGATTGAGTTATTGACTAGTGGAAAAAACATTGTGTAAGTTTGAGATTAGTTTCAGATTTGATGATGACACACTTGTTAGTTCTTATCAATTAGACAAGAGATGTGCAATGTGGAGAAGGGCAGGTTTGGAAAAGAGAAGTTGGTTGTCATTATATCTAACAACTATTTGATCAAATTACAAAATTTAATGATTGGATTTAGGATCCCACTCATTTTCCCCATCTACCAAAAAGAATGTAACCATATATTTGTATTGTAGGGTTGGCAATGATATCTATTATAGATAACAATTACAATCTTTGAGATTGTGTGAAGTATTAAAATTGTTGTGTTTTGGAAGATTAAGTTGATTTTGTGGATGATAATAGTCTATGAAAATTAAGAAATTTTCTAAAATGTTAGAAATTTTTATTTTGAAAACTCTAATTATTTGATGGGTAATATGTCCATGAAAACTGAGAAATTTTGTAAAGCGTTAGAATATGATATTTTAGAAAATTATGTTTATTCAATGGATTATAGTCCATGAAAATTAGATATTCGTAAAACGTTCGAATTTTGTATTTTGAGACATTATGTTGATTTTGTGAGTAAAGTACATGAAAATTAAGATATACTAGATTTTGACATACGCCATGTCTGGGATGAAATATCAAAATTTTCTATATTTTTATAATATTTTGTATATTTTTACTAATAACATTTAGGCTAAGTGAGTTGTCAATTAATATATATGATGATTTTAAGTTTCGAAAATTGAATAATATTTCCTAAATTTACTATATTATTTTAGTTTCGATAGAAATTTGAATATTTTAAAACCCCGGAAAATTAAATATAATATTTCCTAAATTTACTCTTTGAATGACATCTAAGCTAAACGAGTTCTCAATTAATATATGTATATGATTGTAAAATGGTATAATTTTGTATTTTATGATATTAAGTTAATTGATGAGTAATAGTCCTTGTAAATTAAGAGATTTTCTAAGACACTGCAATTTTATATTTTGGGGAATTATGTTGATATAGTGTGTAATAATCCATATAATTGATAGATTTTATAAGAAAATAGAATTTATATTTTGAGAAATTATGTTGATGTGGTGTATAATTTTCTATGAAAACTAAGAGATTTTATAAAACATTAAAATTTTAGATTTAAAGGAAATATGCTAATTTTGTGGGTATTGAAATTTTATAAAACATTAAAATTTTAGATTCATGAAAATTGATCAATTTTGTAAAACGCTAGAATTTTGTAGTTTGGGAAATCATGTTCATTTAGTGGACTATTATCGATGAAAATTGAGAGATTTCGTAAGACGTTAAAAAATATTAATTTTGAAATTACCAAAGTGGAGAAGTACTTAATTTGGGAAGTACTTATGAGAGTACGATGATGTAAGCAGGACCTCGTTTGATTGAGTACCAAAGTGGAGAAGCACTTAATTTGGGAAGCTTTGTAAGGAACGTGGTAACGGTTTATAGTATGGCTTGAAGGCTGTAGTCTCGCCCTACAAATGGATTTGAAATGGTTTTAAAACCTAAAAAATCCAATCTACTATTTTACTATTGTGTAAAGATTAGTCAAGAGATTATAAACCGATCCAAACATACATAATTAAATAAACGAATGGATAGAGTTTGAACTATCTATGAATAGAGATTATTAACCGAATTAAAAAACCGGAAAAAGATATTCATAGTACCAAACTGAAATCGAACCGAATTGGATATCTTGGATTCAAAAACCGAATAACCAAACCGATTTCAGTGCAAATGATCGTATTTTTAGTGTATGATACCGAACCAAAACTAAATATTTGATTTTTCTTTTATTTGTAGTGTATTTTTAGTGTATTTCAAATAAAACCGAACTAAACCAAACAAAAAAATTTCGATTATTTTTCGGTTCCTCTTTCAATATTTGAAACTTGATCCGAACTAAAGTTTACCGAATCGATAATGATTCAGATACTAAATAGATTAGATTCACTATCGAAAGATTCGAAAATACCAAATCGAACTCGAATCGAACATCTTAATCCCAGACCTCGTAAAGATAATGTATAGATCGGATCTTACTAATGCGTAATCTAACTCGTGGTTTCCTGCAGCCCAGATCCAAGGCTGATGCGCGGCACTAGGTTCCACAAACCGACCGTAAGAATCCCTATTTCTGTTGTCATGGTTCGGATGGTCATTGGCGTTAGACAAGTCTCCGACAAAAAGAACCGCTTGGCCCTGAGGGTTCGACATGTAGTTGTACAATGTTTGGTTAGAGGCAAAGGTTTGTCCCAAATCACAAATGACATCAAATGTGTAGGGAACATCAGGACCACATTTTGGAGGAGTCATAAAAGAGAAACGTCTAATGGACCGAACTGTTCCAAGCTCGTAGAAATACTTAGTGTCGTACTCTACAAGTAAAAGAAGAAACCCTAATTTAATTACATATCTGATATAAGGTAAAGTAACTATGTACGAACCTCAAGATCTTTGATGGTGGCATGGTGAAGGAAACCAGAAGTAGAATCGAAGTATCTATAAGACGATGTTGTGGCTTCAACACTCTTATTTTGACTACCATCACTATCGGCGACCAATAAGTAACAATGTTAGAACCATCATTTGATAATTTAGATTATCATACCACGACCTGAGGGATCTCCTTGAGTTATATGAACCTAAGAATATAGAGTGAAAAATCTTTGTAAGTACAAGATATATACATTGATTTGCATATGAAATGAAGAGAAAGTTAGAGAAAACTTGTTCAGAAGCGTTTTATTCGGGAGGAGGAGGAGGAAATGTTTCAAGAGGCATTTTCTTCGATGGTTTGGTGACTCTTTTGCACCTAGAGGTTTATCCGGCATAACTTACCGACGAAATGCTTAGCAATAAGAAGGCAGAGCAAACGAGGACTAAACTATTGGAGCCATCCAGATTTGTTTGAGAATTCTAATAGATATGTATATGATTGAACTTAATAAATGTTTATATATATGATAATAAACCCAATATTCCAGGGTACATTTTAATAAAATACTATTAATTATTTTTAATCATTAGAAACGATTTTTAAAAAGATATTTAAGAATCTATTAAAAATGTATTTTCGAAATTCTCATAACTTTATTTGACTGGCATTTAACAAACTAAATAATTCTGTTTTATTAGTTGGATGATATTATTATAAAAGCTAATATAATTATAGTTTAAGTTGTATATTATAATCATATGATATCAACCAAAATTGAATCTAAATAAAAAATTATAATATGTTATATTTTCATCTATTTATAGTATATTTTGAAACATTATTTATTTATATATCTTCAGTAAGATTGTAAAAGAATATTAGTTTCAAAGAATGTTCTATTACTTTAATAAAATATTGAGTAATTTCTCTTCATTTGAAACGAAAAAATTCAATATAAGAATTTATTAAAAATTATTTTTTTTACAAAATTCTTGTTATCAATATTAGATTAACAAAGAAGTTTAATAAACTATCTAATTTTTAATCAATTTGATATTATTATTAGAAAAGGTAAGCTTTNACAAAATTCTTGTTATCAATATTAGATTAACAAAGAAGTTTAATAAACTATCTAATTTTTTAATCAATTTGATATTATTATTAGAAAAGGTAAGCTTTAAATTTATAATATTTATAGTTTTAAACAGTGTCTAATGTTTATAATTGTATAATATCAAAACTCAATAGAAATATAATTTTGAAGCATTAATCATCCCATGTACGAATTTAACACAATATTAATTTCTTTCATATACTAAATAATTTATACTCACGAAATATCAACTCACATTGAATCCAAATAAAAAAAGGTTTCAAATGTTATAATATGTTATTATTTTTATTCACATCTAATATATTTTAAAAAAAAATTTCATCAACAATCTTATTTGCAAGGAAGGAAGAGTAGATTTTCCAGATGTGGAGAATTTCATAATCGATGTTTCGTAAGTGTAGACGAGAATGAAATGAATATTTAAGGGTATATTCTCAAAGAGCAAAAAAAGTATATCTCTTGAAACCGAAATTTTTTAGAATACATGACTCTATTCCTTTTAGTTAAATTTTTTAATCAAAAATCTTATATAAATTTAACAAACAAAAGCAACAAACTAGCTAGATTTTGATGGATAATATTATTATATAGTTAATATAGGTTTAATATTATACTCATTATAATTTTGAATTGTATATAGTTTTATAATTACTTGATATCCACTAAAATTGAAAGTATATATATATTTATAAATATATATAAATATATATATAAAAGTTTCGAAATTTTATGACGTATTATCGTTTTATCTATTTATAATATATATGATGGAACCATTATTCATCTATGCAACACTTTAACGCAATAATAATGTATACTAAATAATTTTTGTCTAAAATATAATCTTTGAATAATTATTTTCTTCTCAGATGAGATAAATTCCAAAATACAAAATTTTAGTGTTGGGTAAAATTTATCAATTTTCATAATCATTATCCACCAATTTATATTGTAGGGTTGCCAATGATATATATTGTAGATAAAAATTAAAAATAGAGATTTATAAAATGTTAAAATTTTGTGTTATGAAAATTCTACTTTTTGGTGGGTAATTACTCTATGAAAATTGAGAAATTATGTAAAACGTTAGAATTGTGTGTTTACGAAAATTATGTTGATTCAATGGATAATAGTCCAAAAAATTTGAGAGATTTTGTAAAATGCTAAAATTTTGTGTTTGGAAATTATATTATTTCATAGATAATAGTCAATGAAAATTAGATATTTCGTTAAACGTTAGATAAAATTCTGATGAATTATGTTGATTTGGCGAGTAATGGTACTTGAAAATTAAGATATATTGTAAAACGGTATAATTTTATATTTTAGGATATGAAGCTAATTTGGTGGGTAATAGTCCTTGTAAATTAAGATTTTCTAAAACACTACGATTTTATCTTTTGGGAAAATATATTGATATGATGGGTAATAAATTGATAGGTTTTATAGAAAAATAGAATTTGGTATTGAGAAATTTTGCTGATGTGGTGGATAACTTTTCATGAAAACTGATAAATTTTGCAAAATAATAGATTTTGTATTTTTGAAAAATTAAGCTCATTTGATGGACAATTATCCACAAAAATTAAGTGATTGTGTAAGAAATTTGAAATTTTTGTTTTGAAGAATTATGCTAATTAGTTGATAATAGTTTATGAAAGTTGAGAGATATTATAAAATATTCTGGAAAAGTAAACTGATTCGTATACTGATTTTAAACTTGAGGGAAACAAGACAGAACTATGTTTCTTGGCCAGTGAACATAAAATTGAGAGAAACAAGACATTGACAATAGAATTTTACGTTTTGTGAAATACACCACAAAAAATGATAGGTTTTATCGGAAAGCTAGAATTTTTTGATAATTTTGGAAAGTTAAAAAAGTTAATAGATTTTGAAATATATTGAGAGATTATGTTTATTTAGTGAAATAAAATTTTGAAAAATAAAAGATTTTATAAGACTTTAGAAATTTGTATTTTAAAAATTATTTTGATTTAATGGATAATAATCCGACTATAATAGAGAGATATCGTTATTAAATCAATACTAATAATACATTGATATAGTTGTCAAGAACAGAAATATTTATATCAAAATATGGACCCGGTTTTTATTTCTATGTACAGTAGTTGATTGATTCAACAAGCTAATATACACATATTGTCGTGAATCCGTGATGTTATAGTTAGACCAATATCGGTGTTTGGCTAACAAGGTGTGGTAAAAGCTGGTTTATGTCCGGCTTTAAGTTTTGAATGATCAAAATTCATTTTACCAGCCAGTTTCACCAATTCATTATCCAGCATCATAGGCTCAGCATAAAACATTATGCAATATTAACGTTACATTTGATTCATATACTAATTATATGATATAAAAAGTTGGGGGAAAAATTAACAAACTGATAAGTAAAGCATGTATATGTAAATTATTTTTTACTCATTGGTTATCGACTCGAGAAACATAGTTTATCACAATTTTACAAATGAACAAAGGGACAATTATTGATTATTTGAAGTGCAAGTTTTACCCTTTGGACAGAAGACATAACAGTACAAAGAGCTTAACGGTACTGAGGAGCAAGTTTACCGTCCTTGACTATGTAATTCTGGGTAGGGAAGTCTTCTCCCTTGAAGTACTTCTCTAACATGTCTTTCGTACCTGCTGCATATCGTAGCTGGACACACAAAATATATTTTAAAATGAGAGAATTGATAGAACATTTTCAGTTGTTTGTTAACTCTTAAGGAGAAGGATATTTACCTGGGCATCGATGGTGGTGCCAGAGATGTGAGGGGTCATGGCTTGGTTAGGCATGTAACGCCATGGATGGTCCTTAGGAGCTGGCTGTGGGTCCCACACGTCTCCACTGTACCCTCCAATGTGTCCACTCTCTGTAGCCTCCACCACTGCTTGTCTCTCCATGATGGCTCCTCTTGCGTTGTTGACAATCAAAACGCCTTTCTTCATCTTCCCAATCAACTCTCGGTTGAACATTCCTCTGTATAAAGAAGAAAACTTATTGGTCAAATCTCAGGCATTTGTGTTCCTCTTCATTGGTTGTGATGTTAGGCGTCTTACCTTGTCTTCTCCGTTAGAGGAGTGTTGACGACAACGACGTCGCATTTAGGGAGCATCTCATTCAGGTTCTCAACGTACTTAGCTCCAATCTCTTTCTCCAGCTCAGGTTCCATCTGAAGCCGGTCATGGTACAACAGGTTACACCCGAATGGTTTCAACCTCTGTAGCAAAAGCTTTCCAATTCTACCAGCTCCTACAGTTCCTATTGTCTTGCCTTCCAGATCATAAGCTCTATACGCAATTCCCGCAACATTCCACTCGCCATTGACGACCTGATTGTACCCTGGTAAGAAGTTGCGCATGAGAATCAGGATTCTCATGAGTTCGTCTTCTGCAACAGAGACCACGTTGCTTCCAGTGACTTCAGCTACCGTCAGGCCAGCAGCTGCAGCTGCCTGCAGGTCGATGTGATCCGAGCCAATACCAGCCGTGAGGAGAAGCTGTAGGTTCTTGGCTTTCTTGATTCTCTCAGCAGTCACATATGCCGGGTGGAATGGGGTGGATATTAGGACGTGAAGATCCGGGATATGTTTCTCAAGTTCTGCCATTTATAAGAGCAGCGTTAGAGAAACCTTACGTATGCTCTGCACTATAAGAAAATCTTAATAGTCTACAAATAATTGTACAGAATGTCGAAATTTTCTGTCTAAGATCAGATGAATACTCACCGCAGTCTGGGCCTTCCTTGTCGTCGGTGACAATGTACTGATGTCCCTGTGACTCCAGCCAGTTGCGGATTCCTAATGCATTCTCGACGCAGCCAAGAAAGTTAGGATTCTTGGTAGCATATTCATTGGCCTTGTAGAAAACCCCAACAATTTTTTTGCTATCACCGGAAGATGCCTGTTTCAATAAGCCAGTTCAGGAAGCAATTCAACATATTATATATATACAAATAAACGAATAAAACCCCCAAGCATCTACGCACTACACATAACTAGAGAAAATAATGGAAAAAACGTCATGGCGACTGAAATCGACGACCACACGACTTGTGTTTTATGTATTCTTCTATACACTAATTTAAGCTCAAACATTTTAAGCCCAAAATAATAGAAAGCCGACTCAAACATCCTGCCGTTTAATATCATTAATCACAGAAACAGACAGCTTGTAGTTTTGCTTTCTGACGTTTCTACTTTCCTAATTGTTGGTCACACGTTTCAGTCATGCACAGTCTGATGATCATACAACAAAACGGGTTCTTCAAATTGTGTTTTCTCATTTCAGTATAGGTTTCTTTGAATTAGCTTTACTGAAATGATGAAAACCAAAAAGATTCTAAGAAATTCTGTCTTTCTGAGCTCGACGAGCAGCCAGCACTCAATTTCATTTGCTACAGTAAATCTTCAAATCCTAAGAAATCCTATCAGCCTACACTTGAATCATAGATCTAAGAAATCTTTATCATGCACACAATCGGAACCATTAACCCACCACCGCAAAGGAGGCGTATTCAAAACGAAAGTAAATAAGAGCATACAGCGGCAAAATCAAGCGGAATCACCACGCAAAACTCGGGAAAAAAAACTGAATAGTAAAGTTATTGAGCACGATTTCTGACCAACTTAGAACACTCTAATTATCAAGTGGAAAAAAGGGGAGAGAGGAGTTGTTACATGAAATTGGCGCACGAGAAAACCTGAGGAAAAAGAAGAAACACATGCTCTGATAGCTGATCCTGTTCGTCGCATCGCCATCTTCTCAGCAGATCGGCTCTCAGATAAGAGTAGATTAGTTTGAATTTGGTTACTTCAGTCGAAATTACTTTTTGGGAACAAGTGAAGAAAAGAGCATTTATACAAAATGAACGTTCATGCACGTGAACCAAATCATCATTTTCTCCAGACCATCAACTATCTGCCACGTGTAAAATAAGAGATATCCGACGGCTCCCTGATACATTATTGGCAGATTGCTATTATTGTTTGTTCACGTTATATGTTTTGGATAAGTGTGATTACATTATTTAGTTAATGTCACAAAAAGATTATTATAAAATTCAGATCCTAAAATGTAAAGCCCATTTTAGTTTCTAGCCCAAAATAGGCCCATTCTAAAACGACAACGTACTACTAAACCTCAACGGCGCCGTCGAGGTTCTCGTCGTCGAGCTTCGTAATTGCTCTTTTCTCAGCTGGTTACTGTTTAAAGGGAAACGATGCGTCGACTCAAGCGGACGCCATGAGAGCTAGCAGGAGTTTCTGGGGAACATTTTAGATTTAGATGAACTCCAATCCCTCTGCTGATGATGATAAGGATTTGGAATAACTATATTGGAAAATACAGATTCTTTCATTCGAATTGCCGCTCTTTCTCGTCGATAAAACGACCCCAAATCTCAGGAAGTGAAGAGACTAGCCTTTTGATCTCAAAAAGGAGATTCAACCCAGATTTTGCTTCCAACAATAGTAGAGTTTACGTCTCTCTCTTTCGCACTCTCTTTCGGCTCTATTTAAGCTGCGGGAGGCTTTACGGAGCAGCATGGACGCTCTCTGCAATGTGTACTTTCGGAGCTGTTCCGGATTTGCGTCTATGGAATAGTCTGATTCACCATTTTAATGTGGATGGTTTGGTAACTCACCAGGTATGGTTGATTTTCAGCAAGATGATAGCTTGTGGGGTTTCTCCTGATGTCTTTGCTCTCAATGTGTCGATTCATTCTCTTTGCAAAATGGGTCAACTGAGATTAGCAATTAGTTTAATTAGAAATAGAGTAATCAGCATTGATACTGTTTCTTATAACACTGTGATTTGGGGTTTATGCGAACATGGTTTGGCTGATGAGGCTTATGGGTTTCTATCTGAAATGGTGAAGAGAGGTATAATGCCTGATACCGTTAGCTACAATACTCTGATTAATGGGTTTTGTAAAGTTGGAAACTTTGCTAGAGCTAAGGCTTTAGTTGACGAAATCGCTGAACTAAACCTCATCACTCATACTATACTCATAAGCTCTTATTATCATCTCCACGCCATCGAAGAAGCGTACAAGGATATGGTTATGAGCGGGTTTTATCCGGATGTTGTTACTTTTAGTTCGATTATTAACCGATTGTGCAAAGACAGAAAAATACTGGAAGCAGAGTTGTTACTTAGGGAAATGGAGGAGATGGGTGTATATCCGAACCATGTAACTTATACTACTCTTGTTGATTCATTATTTAAAGCAGAAAGTTACCGCCATGCTTTGGCTCTTTACAGTCAAATGGTCGTGCGTGGAATTCCTGTAGATTTAGTTGTATATACTGTTTTGATGGATGGTCTGTTTAAGGCTGGAGAATGTAAGGAGGCTGAGAAAACATTTAAGTTGCTTTTGGAAGATAACAAAGTTCCAAATGCGGTTACCTATACGGCTTTGGTAGATGGCTTGAGCAAAGCTGGGGATCTAATCACTGCAGAGTTTATCATAACGCAGATGTTAAAGAAAAGTGTTCTTCCAAATGTTGTCACCTACTCTAGTATGATAAATGGCTATGTGAAGAAAGGGATGCTCGAAGAAGCTGTTAGTCTTATGAGAAAAATGGAGGACCAAAACGTTCTCCCGAATGGATGTACTTATGCTACAGTAATAGATGGCTTGTTTAAGGCAGGGAAACACGAATTGGCTATTGAGATGAGTAAGGAGATGAAGCTCATTGGGGTAGAGGAGAACAACTACATACTTGATACCCTTGTGAATCATTTGAAGAGAATTGGTAAGATTAAGGAAGTTAAGGGGTTAGTCGAAGATATGGTATCTAAAGGAGTGACACTGGATCGTATTAACTACACATCTTTAATTGATGTGTTCTTCAAAGGAGAAGATGAAGAAGCCGCTCTTGCTTGGGCTGAAGAAATGCAAAAGAAAGGGATGCCGTGGGATGTTGTTTCTTACAATGTCTTAATCAGTGGGCTGTTAAAGTTTGGCGAAGTTGGAGTAGAATGGGCCTACAAAGGAATGAGAGAGAAGGGTATAGAACCAGACATCGCTACATTTAACATAATGATGAATTCACAACGAAAGCAAGGGAATTTCGAAGGTGTTCTTAAGCTTTGGGATAAGATGAAGAGCCATGGAATAAAACCGAGTCTGATGAGTTGCAACATTGTGGTTGGAATGCTATGTGAAAAGGGTAAGATGGAGGAAGCAACTGGCATATTAAATCAACTGATGTCTATGGAAATCCATCCTAACTTGACGACATACCGAATTTTTCTTGACACGTCTTCGAAGACTAAAAGAGCTGATGCTATATTCGAAATGCACGAGCAACTCCTGAGATATGGAATTAAACTCAGTAGGCAAGTTTACAACACTCTTATTGCAACTCTGTGCAAACTAGGTATGACAAAAAAGGCAGCTATGGTTATGGAGGATATGAAAGAGAGAGGCTTTGTTCCTGATACTGTGACGTTCAATGCCCTTATGCACGGGTACTTTGTGGGCAGTCATGTAGGAAAAGCTCTTTCGACATATTCTGTTATGTTGGAAGCAGGAATATCCCCGAATGTTGCAACCTATAATACTATAATAAGAGGTCTCTGTGATGTTGGGCTAATAAAAGAAGTGGAAAAATGGCTGAGTGAGATGAAGAGTAAAGGTATGCGTCCTGATGATTTTACATACAATGCTTTAATTTCTGGGCAAGCTAAGATGGGGAATAAGAAAGAAAGTATGATATTATATTGTGAGATGATCGCGGATGGGTTGGTACCTAAAACCAGCACGTATAATGTGCTTATCAGTGAATTTGCTAAAGTTGGGAAGATGCTTCAAGCAAGAGAGCTAATGAAGGAGATGAGTAAGAGAAGAGTGAGCCCCAATGCTTCGACGTACTGTACTATGATATCTGGTTTGTGCAAACTTTGCACTCATCCAGAAGTTGAGTGGAATAGAAAAGCAATGTACTCGGCAGAGGCAAAAGGGTTGCTAAAAGAGATGATTGAAGAAAAGGGATATATTCCATGTAATCACACTATTTACTGGATAAGTGCTGCTTTTTCTAAACCTGGAATGAAGATTGATGCTGAAAGGTTCTTAAAAGAGTGTTACAAGAAAAAGAATGCTCGTTCCTCAAATTCGTGAACCGGGTAATTCTCCTTCATCCTTCTAATCCTTGTCTAGCTCTATGATTCTTTTGCAACTTTACTGAAATGTTCCGTTTCTCAGATATATACTAACAGTATCAGAGTTGGCTACCAACAGGACATCTGCCCAATTGTAATTCCGCATTTGGGTTAGTGCTGGTGAGATTATGGCACCATACTACTTCCCTAAATTATGTTTTGGGGTATCATTATTCTTTGTTAAATTTAAATTGCACGAGTCAAAGCTATTTCCTAAGAATTCCCGTTGAATTTCATTGTAGCAAAACGGAAATGGCGGCTGCAGATTAGGCAAGACTTCTGATCTAGCTAGTTGCAGGATGGAACTAGTAACTAGACTCTTCTAAAGCGGCATTTAAGAAGTCTCTGCTTCACTAGATGATTTGCCTTTATGCAGCCTTCACAGATTGCATCCCAGTCTAGTTACAAAAGACGAGAACAATGAGTTCATGTTTGGTCTGGTGATGAAAGCCATGCCCCAAGTTTGGGACTCGAGATTTCCTCAGGAGGCTGATGGAAGCTTCTGTAGTGATTTACTCAAGACGGAAGAAACTCGGGCTATGGAGTCTGTGAACATTTAAGACTGTTCCGACTCATACCCCTGGCTTGGGATCCATTTACACTATACAATTGTTTCTTTTCTAGAAGAGTCATCAATAAATCATAGCAAAGGGATTGAAAGATGTCTTGTTACAGTGAATGATTTTTCAGATGGAAGAAATTATTTTGTATTGTATAACAATGGTAGAACCTGAGATTTCTTTTGAGTTCCAAAATTTTTCAAGTAAATACAAGAATCAGAAAGGACTGGCTGTAACTAGGAACAAGACTCGCAGTTTTAACAATCGATAAGTGAGTTGCTGCTTATATTCTGCAACTGCCTTGAGCTCCAGCTAGCTGTTGTGGAAGTAGAAGGGAGAATAATTGTGGGATTCCGTTTGCTTTCTTCCACAAAAGGAAAGTCTGTCATGTAATGAAGACCACGGCTTTCGTGTCTGGCTAGTGCGCTGCTCACAACTAGCTTAGCACAGCAGAACAAGTTTCTCATTTCACAAGCTTCAAGACCTACCACTGTCTGTTCCCATCCATGCTCAAACAAATACGTTTCCCATTTCGCTTCTAGCTCAGCGATTTTCCTCTCGGCGGTAGTGAGCCGAGTGGTTGATCTGACGATACCAACATACTTCCACATCACAGCCTGAAGTTCTCTTCTTACTTCTCTAGTCAGAGCTAGAATCTTTGATATTACTTCGTCTCCTAGCAATTTAGCTGTCGCGACAACAGGCCTTGTCCATTTCTCTGATACGCTTACATCAAGTTTTGTGCATTTCATGAGCTCAGTCGAAGGCTGAACAGCCCGTCTTGCAAAGACTAGAGCTTCTAAAAGCGAGTTACTAGCAAGCCGGTTTGCCCCGTGGAGGCCAGTACACGCTACTTCACCTGCTACAAACAATCCAAGGACATTGGTTTCGCCTTGTAAACCAGCACGAACTCCTCCACACATGTAGTGAGCTGCAGGCACAACCGGGATAGGCTGACGGGTGATGTCCACACCGTGTTTAAGACATTCAGAAGCTATGTTTGGGAAATGGGCAAGGATCTTTTCTCTCGGCTTGTGGCTTATGTCAAGCAACACATACTTTTCGTTCCGTTTCTTGAGCTGGTCATCAATGCTTCTTGCAACCACATCTCTTGGGGCAAGCTCAGCTCGTTCATCATAAACGGGCATGAATCGCTCCATGCCTAGGTTGTAGAGGATGCCACCATCACCTCTCACAGCCTCTGAGATGAGGAACGCGTTTTCTCTAGCGGTTTGTGGTTTGATGGGAAGACCTTTGTCGGCTAAGGCAGTAGGATGAAACTGCACAAATCTTAACAAAGACAAATACAACCGAAACATAAAACACAGTTTCTTAGTGAACAATTTTGCCTCGAACGTTTTTCTTGGTGGTTACTTACTCCATATTTGAGATCACAGCTTGAGCCCTATGAGCCATAGCCATCCCATCTCCAGTAGCCACCTACACAAAAACCATGTGGAAAAATTGATATTTCCTATAAAACACATACTTGTTCTGTTGCTCCTGCTCATTATTTCTTCTAGTACAGTTTTAAAACTACCATAGAGTTTTGTATGAGTGTAAATGTTACCAGAGGATTCGNGTGCTCATTCTTTCTTCTAGTACAATTTTAATATGAAATTCCATAGAGTTTTGTATGAGTGTAAATGTTACCAGAGGATTCGTGGTTGATGGATAGATATGTCCAGCTCCACCTGAAGCAAGCAATGTCACCTTCGATATAAAACGTACTACCTGAAGAAACACTAGCTTTTATTACATTACAATTTAGGCTACAAGGATAATAATTAAATTGACAGAAAAGAGATCTTTGTATACCTCATCTGTTTTGATATTCAAAGTGTCGACACCATGACAAACTGTGTCCAAACAATCCTGTTTAGAT
>OVAU01001001.1:0-16657 GCA_900406315.1 Biscutella laevigata subsp. laevigata
TGAAAACTAGACCCGCTCGTAGGGCGGGTACTCTCCTAGTAAAGAATAATGAATGAGCTTAGTTCATAACTCTAATACCATAACATGAACTTTAGTGTGAGAAAACATTTCTTCATTAATTATAATGTTCGTATAATCGAAGTATATATACAAGTATTAGGAATGTGTGTAGACGTATACTTAAAACTTTACATATAACTGAATAAACTAATACTAATATGAAATTAAATTTGGTATACGGAGTCTGTAAGAACGAGGTTTTGATTCTTCTTATACTAATTATATTACTGGAACCTGTTTTTTACGTACTCTGTTTTTTTAGCTTTTCCAAAAAAAAATTAGAAATTTTTATAGACTCGTTGACCAACAAAAAAGGTGATGGAATGTGTTGTTGACTTGTTTCCACAGTAGAAACAAATTTGGAATCATCTTATAAACAATAAAATTATCATATTGAATAGAAAAATTAACCCTAAGTGAAAAATTAATAACAGAATTAAAGGAGAAAAATTAACCTAATTATAGAAAATTAACCCTAAATTGAGAAGCGCCAATCATTTAGCTTTTCACAAATATAGCAAACAATTTTTAACCAAACGAAGTAAAAAAAAACAGAGCTTAAAATCAAAACAAAACAACAACAAAAAAAACACAAAGGGAAGATTTGTTTTTTCTCTCTTGATTGAGAGAAAAACAAAAACAGAGAAAAGACTTCCCTTTTTTTTTGCGACTGATCATCAAATACTTTTCGATTCTCTGTTTCGCTTCGGCGGAACTAGAGAATCTCTTCAAAGTTACACATTCGATACGTTTTTGTGATCGTTTATAGAAAATGGAAATGACTCAAACCGATGGAAGAATGGAAGGTTGGCTTTATACCATCAGACATAACCGGTTTGGTCTTCAATTTTCTCGTAAACGATATTTTGTTCTTCTTGACAACAATCTTTCAAGCTTTAAATCTATACCATCTGATCCCAACGAGGTTTTGTTCTGTTTCTCTCTTTTTAAACATCTTCAGTAATGTGAACCATTTTGATTATGTTCTTCTTGTTTTTGTTTATGTGTAGGAACCAGACAGAAGAGCATCTCTAGATTCCTGTATTAAAGTTACAGACAATGGTAGAGAGAGTTTCCATAGAAAGGTACCAAACTTATAGTCTTTTAGATACTATGAAGCTATGTTTCTCTGTTTTCTTATTAGTATTTTTGTTTAATGTGTTGTTTCAGGTCTTGTTCATATTCACACTTTACAATGCTTCGAACCATTTGGATCAACTCAAGGTTTGTTTAGCAAGTTTTGTCTTTTTACATTCATCTCTTTACTTTGATCACACTTTACTTTGAAACAGTTGGGAGCAAGTAGTCCTGAAGAAGCAGCAAAATGGATCCGATCATTGCAAGATGCTTCACAAAAGGTTTGTTTTTTTAACCTCTTCACATTACAAGATCTGAGAGAGAGACTCTTATAAAGTACATTGGATGTTATGTTTTCAGGGGATACCAATTCCAGATTGTGAGTTTATATCTCATGCTGAGAAAGGACTTGTGATGCTTGATGTATCGAAGAGGTCACGACGCAAGAACTCAGTGGATTGGACAAATTACTCATCATTGAATGTTGAAACAATAGCATCTGATGTCATTGCACCTTCTCCATGGAAAATCTTTGGATGTCAAAATGGTAAGAACTAAGAACAGTCGATTTGTCGTTGCTTTATTCAAGAAACGCTCTTACCGAGTTTCATGAGTTTTCAGGTTTACGCCTTTTCAAAGAAGCTAAAGACTGGGATTCTCGTGGAAGGGTAATGAATGTTTGTTCATTTTGTGAATCATAATTGGTTTCTGAACTTATGCTGAAATCTTCTTGTAGCATTGGGATGATCATCCTGCTATAATGGCTGTTGGGACCATTGATGGTACTTCAGAGGAAATCTTCAATATGCTAATGTCTCTTGGTCCCTTAAGATCAGAGTAAGTTTCAACTACAGTGATCTACTAGTAGAGAGCTTGTCCTATTACATCAAGTCTTGTTTCCTTACACTCATATGTCAGTCACTATAGTTGCCTTAACTGGCAAGAGACTTATGACAGAGAGTTAGTCTGGTTTTGTCGGCTTAAAAGACAAATGGGAGACTGAAACTTTGATGGATGTTCTTGTAGATGGGACTTTTGTTTCTACAAAGGAAGTGTGGTTGAGCATCTTGATGGACACACAGATATAATCAATATCCAGTTATACAGTGACTGGTTACCATGGGGAATGAATCGAAGAGACTTACTGCTTCGACGTTACTGGAGAAGGGAAGAAGATGGAACATATGGTATCATCATTCTTGAGTTTTCTTTCATCTGTTACGTTTGAATTTCAGGGCTTATAACCTCATCTTCCTTGAATATCACAGTGATACTTTGCCACTCTGTTTATCACAAGAAATGCCCACCAAAGAAAGGATACGTTCGTGCGTGTGTCAAAAGTAAAGTTTCTTACTTCACACTGATTTGGTTTCTTTGAAGTATCCTTTGATTTTAATGAGTTTGAATGTAGGTGGTGGTTACGTGGTGACTCCGATTAACAATGGGAAACAATCAATAGTGAAGCATATGATAGCCATTGATTGGAGAAGCTGGAACTTATACCTTAGGCCAGCTTCTGCAAGATCCGTAACCATACGTGCAGTTGAAAGAATTGCAGCTTTGCGTGAAATGTTTAAAGCTAAACAAGGACACAGCTTCACTGAGTTCGTGGCAGGAGAGTTCATGGAAGCCAGGTCATGTGTGTCCAAAATCAACACTACACTCCTTAAGACAGAAGCCAAGGAGGTTGATCAAGAGACTGTGAAGGTTGAGGAAATGGATAAGCCTGCTCCTGCACGCACTAGTTTGATGGACTTAAACGATGCTTCTGATGAGTTTTTCGACGTTCCTGAGCCCACCGAGTTAGATAGCTTGATTGATAACTCTCATGTTTCACAAGGACATCAGGTAAATCTTCTCCTTTATAAGAAATATCGATAGTCAAATGGTGATTCGCTGGCACCACTACTTATCAGGTGGAGACTTCGATTCCCCATAAAAGCATTGACTCCTCTTCTTTGTGAGAGTTTGGACTATTGAACCGACTCATTGTGATATTTGATAATAAAAAAAAAATCTTCTGCTTTACCAATTTTGACTTTGCTTGTGGATCAAACTTAACTTGAAAATTGTATGTGTATCAGATCAAGATACCAACTCCATCTGGTATTGTGAAGAAACTTCAAGATCTAGCCAATCATAAGAAAGGCTATACGGATTTACAAGAGGATGAGAAGAGCACATTCTTCTATGGAGGCACTCTTCAAAAAGATCCAAGTCATACTCAGCCTTGTAGTTGGGCTGTTGCGGATCCATCCACATTCTTGATTCGTGGAGAGAATTATCTAAAAGATCAACAAAAGGTAATCCATTTTTGTGTCTCTTCTTGGATCTTGAATGCAGACTGATACACTTTGTATTGGTACTATTCAAAAAATAGATAAAGGCACAAAGTACATTGATGGAAATGGTTGGAGCAGACTGGATAAGTTCAGATAAGCGTGAAGATAATCTTGGTGGACGATTAGGCAGTCTAGTTCATGAGTACTCAGCTAAAGGCAGACCTGAGTTTTTCTTCGTTGTTAACATACAGGTGACTTTTAAACAAGCTTCTATTATTCTAAAAGAATCATTGATTTTATTAAGCATGGGCATTCGGTTCGGTTCTAGATCGGTTTTGATTCTTCGGATATCTTAAATTTGAATCCATTTAGGAATTGCAAGAAAATCCGTTTAGTTCGGATATCTCTCGGTTCTGGGTCGGCCTAGATAGAAAAAATGCGACATGTCAAAGAACTGATCATATTTATGGATTTGGTCTGAATCGATTTGGTTCGGTTCTTATTGTATCTAAAATAATCAATATAAACCCGAGTATTGAAACACCCGTAAAACCTCAAAATAACGATTTTAAAAATATGTATATTTTGATTATTTTAAATATTTGGATAAAATTGCCNTGAATCGATTTGGTTCGGTTCTTATTGTATCTAAAATACTCAATATAAACCCGAGTATTGAAACACCCATAAAACCTCAAAAAATAACGATTTTAAAAGTATGTATATTTTGATTATTTTAAATATTTGGATAAAATTGCCTAATATTTCAAAATTATAGAATTAGCTTAAGGTAACCAAGTATAAGTAAAACTAATATTTTAGACATATATTTTACTTCGGATCTTTTTGGATACTCAACGGTTCAATCCAATAAGTTTTTTCACTGGTTTTGGATCGGTTCAATATTTCTTATTTCTGTTTGGTTCCGGATCAGTTTCTCGTTCTGGATAATTTTCCCAAGAATATATTTTATAATGTTTTATAGAAACTAATCAATAGAAAATGTATGAAATCAGGTACCTGGTTCAGCTATGTACAGTCTAGCATTGTACTACATGTTGAAAACTCCATTAGAAGAACATCCATTGTTACAAAGCTTTGTGGATGGTGATGATGCTTACCGCAACTCACGCTTTAAACTCATCCCTCATATCTCCCAAGGTTCATGGATTGTGAAACAAAGTGTTGGCAAGAAAGCTTGCTTGCTTGGTAAGGCACTTGAAGTTCGTTACACTCGAGGCAAAAACTACTTGGAGGTATATATAAGAACTTAAATAAAAATAACAAAACCAAATATATTGTTTATTAAACCTTTGTTTCTTCCTGATCAGCTTGACATTGATGTTGGATCTTCAACTGTTGCAAGAGGTGTAACCAATCTTGTTCTGGGTTATCTCAACAATCTGGTTATAGAAATGGCGTTTTTGATTCAGGTAAAACACAACACTGATACTGATAAGTTTAGTTTAAGGACAATACTAATGGTTTTAATTAACACGAATGAATGATGCAGGCTAATACAGTAGAGGAACTACCAGAACTGTTACTAGGAACTTGTCGGCTAAATTATCTGGATGTTTCAAAATCCGTAAAAGAAAGATGAGATAAATAATACATTCCTCAAGAACAAAGCAAATAATGGCAAGAGCAGAGAGTTATTTCGATATTCATTTATTTCCTTTGTAAAAGTTGTGTTTCTCTATAAATGTCAACTCGTTTTGTATACTTTCAGACTACTGTATAGAAAGGATTCAGTAGTTTTGTTCTGTTTGTAATCCTTAAAACCCTATTTTTAAAAGAACATATACTTGCGCAATACTCAACAAGAGATCTTCCCATGATTTTTTTCCTTAAAACCCTATTTTAGAAATTAAACTAGGTTGTATACAACGTGAGATATGTATGTTAGCGAGTAATATTCCACATAAGAAATTAGAAACGATATTCATAATATATAAAAGGATATTAGATTCAGCGTTAATTGATTTTAAGTTAAAAACTCATGAACTTAATATAATATCAGAACCCGATCAATTATCGATCCAAATGAAGAATCATTATCTCGAATAGACGTATATTGAGAAATCATGTTTAACATCAAAAGTTATGATGAATTCTAATTAATATATAAAAAGATATAAGTTAATCTGCCCATTATTTATTCATTTTGAGTTAAAATCTCATAAACATGTTTAGAGTTATCTCTCTATCTACTAATTGAATAGATAAATTTCTCAATTTGATAAAGTGTGCAACTAAAAAGATACGTATCAAAGTGCTTTTTGAAGAATTGGAATTATGGGGAGTATATATACACTAGAAAATAGAGAAGAGTGTGATTAATGGAATAAAGAGTGTGGGGTTAGAGTAGCGTTGCATTGCATTTGCCTCTGAAAGCAAAGGAGTCTCTCTCTTTCATTTAGCTCACAGGTTCCTCTGTCGGCACCGACACAGTAGTCTTTATCTAAATAAGAGTTCTTGACTTACACATTATCTTGTAATATTTTCTTCCAAAATTATATTTTTCCTTCTATAAATATACTTATAATGTCATATATTATTTACCAAGTGTTCAACATATATGTATTTTTGAAAAACATTGCATCCAAAATAATAAGCCAAAAACTGTTGTTGTGTGAGATTGAACACTAAACTTATGTAATACAAATATCATTAAACAATTGATCATTCACAACTACTAACTACAACGTTTAATACACTCAACCCGTGACATATGTTATCGAAGTTCCTAAGTCAAATTAATTGAGAGGGAAGTTCAACTCGTTCCATTGCTTATGCAAAAATTTCTCTAAATTGAATTTCCGATTCAATAACCAATTATAAACTTCACGAAAGATAGGATCGATCTCTCATTTGATGAGTAGTATTATCAATAGATAACCACCGAATTACATACATATAAGAGTGTTTCTATCCATGCTTACATACATCATATTTTCTTTTCTTGGAAAAAACAAAATTTTGTGTTACTATTGGTTTGCTAATGTTGTGGCTTATCGATACCAACAACATTCATCAAACTGTTAACACAGAGTGATGAGTCCATGTTGCTGAAGAGTTTTTGTTCAATACAGTTTTCATATTACTTCTGTTTTTATTGCACGTGATATAATATCACCGTTTCAAGAAATTCTACACTCCACTCAACACATTTAAGCTTATTATAAAATTAACAATAGAAATAAGGTATCACTCTTTACACGTCGTCGTTCGCTCCTAGCTAGGCCTATCTCATAGACTATCTAAGATGAATTTATAAATTTAGATAAAATTACGAGAAATAGTTGAATGAATCTTAAAGAATATTCAGATGCATCCGATTTAACCAGAAATTATAATTTATACAAAATCACAATTTTACAATAAAAAATCATATTTTCTCGAAAACATATATTTTTGTTAAAAATTCGAAAACATGAAATTTCGTTTTTCTAAAATTCATATAATATATTTTTTATTTGGAAAAATACGAAATTATACTTTTTCCTAAAACATGTACTCAAATACAATACCCATATACACTATCCAAATATATCATCCATATATACTATAAAATAGTCGACAAAAAAAAATATACTATCAAATATATCATTTAAATACATGTTCTAAATGAATAAATAGACCTATAAATAATAATAATAAAAATTGAGTATGGGCAAAATGTATGGAAACGAGTGCTCATAAAGAAACCTATACTAATTGAAGGACCAAAAATAAGGCAATTCACCATGAATATAAATTCCAATTTTTTTTTTTTTTTTTTTATAAATTCCAATATGTCCTCCACTACAACGACAAACATCGTCAACAAATTTATAAAATATTGAATGATATTTTTGTATGTCACTAGTTCTTACTATGTGGCGAACTATTGTAACCGCACTCATATATCATGTATATATAAATTAATAACAATTGATACATAAATTTCCATTATTGTCTGTTGAATTATAAATATCAATCGCGACTCCTCTCGATTCATAGATATATATTATTAGCAACGCTCAAAATCATCGTCCTGTTATGGAAATGAGAGGGTTATTGTGTCCATTTGCGAAATGAATTGTAAAACAATACTATTTTGACATAGTTAAATAACGAGAATTCAAAATAGTTTGTTAGTATGGATGTATCATAGAGATCAACTACGTGATGATCAATGAAATTTGGAAGTGGTGTCAGATTATGATGGGGATTATCCCAAAACTCTTGTTTACAGTAAAAACTTGTGATTAATAGTAAAACACCGACTATTCTGTTGAAATCTAATTCGGTTCGTATAGATTTTTCTAGTTATTTTCGTACAAAACTTTGTTATACCCGATAAATAGACATTTATAGGTAATAATTGATCAATTCCTCGAACAGTAATATAATTAAGAATCAATATACTTGTGCTATTTTTTTGGATGTGCTTTGTTTCTTATACGAATTTTCTGTAAGATTTTTTTGTCTAAAGTTTTTTACCGAAACAACTTGCAACAATTTACCTCTCTTGATTCCATATATTGTTTCTCCATTCCCTTTTAGAGGCTTTTTCTATTCTATTTAGTTCTTAGAGCGTTTTCTTGGTTGTTTCTCTATGTGGTATTCACTTTCTTACTCATTTTTATTTTTTTCAGACTCTTCTATTTATATTTTGTATGAGGGTTATATCCACTTCCCTTTGTAAAACGATCTTTTTTGTTATTCAGTATATTTTACATAATATAAAAAAATTAAGAATCAATATGCTGAGTGATTCATATGTCAACATGTTGTATGATACAATCTCCTGAATATCGACCCATATTACTGTAATCTTATTTTTTTAAATGCTAGTAGTAAACCCAAGTTGAAGGAGGACGATAGCGAACTCACTGTGTTATTATGATTTTACGTTTAAACAAAATAAAAAAGTAGATATCTTTTTAGTGTCTTTATTAGTTCAAAATTATTATAAACCATGTGAAGAATTGCAGACAAAAACTGCTTTGTAAAGATTCATGAACAGTCCAAATCACATCAGTCTTAATGAATATTATACGAATACAATACTCAAAATCGGATAAGTAATAATAATAATAATAATAATAATAAAAAAGTTGTGTATTCCAAAACAAAAGCAGAGCATGTGATATAGTGATAATTGAGTTGGATCAAATTGATCTTTATTCCTACGACTTGTTTGAGCAAAAGAGAGAGATTCGTACGTATGTATGCTTCAGTGAGTCCTTCCCCCAGAAGAGCTAGCTAGCTAGTTAGAGTTTAGGACCCACACATTCACATGATCTAACGTGGACACGTGTTTGATTCCTATTCGTTCCCATTAAAAATTATTCAATTTGTCAGTGAATGAGAGAACCGATCCCTAGGCAAAACCACGTGATTGCTCACTGATTTACAAACTTGTAATAGTACTAAATTATGAGTAAACAGTATTTAAATAATGAACGTGGGACCAATCTGAATTCGTATTTAGACCCAAAAAGAAAGAGTGGGGGTCCTAATGAAAACATGGGTACTTACTTGCTAGCAACTCACCAACGCCTCTCACTTGTTGTCTGTGCACATGCTCCACCGACTAGATACGCATACGGTTTCATATCGTATATTATACTTTATCATATACGGTCAACCGTACAACAAACTGTTTAAATTACTTACTCTACTCCATCAACATTATTGTATCACGTTCATAATTTTATGGTCGAGTGGTTGAAAACGGATAACCATATCCTGAATTTACTCCATTTGTTATGATCCACTAAATCACATTATTTAAACATTTCATGTGGTCTCCAAGTTAGTCTGAATTCGAAAAGTATATACATTTAAATTATATAAAAAAATTATTGTATCATTATTTTTTTTTGTCAACAAAACCCATTAAAAGATTAAAGATGGTCAGTTGAGGCAATCGTGAGATTTCCCTAACCGAAACGTTATGGTTTACATGAGAAATTATTATATCATTATTAGGATAATCGTTTTGGATATTTATCCGACTTCGATTTTAGATCTTTCAGATTTGTTTAGAATATCAATTTGAGAAATTTAATTTTTTCAGGTTGAATTCGTGTTCTGTATTAAAAAATATTTAATGTTTCTGTTAGATTCAAATTCTTCTCATAAATCATAAAATAAAGAACAAAACATCAAAATATTTCAAATATCTAAAAGTTAATATTAATATTAAACAAATAATGAATATTAGAAAATAAAAATAATTATGGGATATTTAGGTTTATATGATCACGGATTTGTATTACTCTTGTGATTGAGGTGGCAGTTTTTTAGGTGTAAATGTAACTTTATTTAGTCATATCTACTTATTGAGATCATCAAAAAAAGAAATCTTTTGATGGAGTTTAGTCTTTTTCTAATACAAAGCTAGCGTATGAGTATGCTAACATCAAATTAAATTTTACATTTCTTCTATAACTTTGGATTTATTTAATAATTCCCCATATTTATATAATAAAAATTATTCCGTTCTAAAGCAGAAGTCTTACCACACTCGTACACATTGGCATTTCGTAAACAATTTATCATACTTTAACTATTTTATTGGAACTATAAATTTATAATTTGGTTAGATAGAAAATAGCATTTTATATAAAAAAAAAATACTCGTTTTACTCGATATTTGTTGAGATGTCTTGATCAATTTAAGGTTAATGATCGATCAACTAGAGAAAGCATTTTTTTTTTATGAACATTTTTGGCCCCAACAAAAAGCAAAGGTTCAAAAAATTTGTGTATAGCGTAATAAGCATGAGTTTGAATAAATAAAAGCTTTTTACATTATTTTGCTATAATGCATGAAGTGGTCTCACCATACAATATAATAATATATATGTACATAGTACATGTCTTTATATGTATATTATTGAATGTATATGTATATATATAACAAAAACAAATATAGTTTTTTGTAATTTGGAGAGTAATGGAGGAGAAGTCTTTCAGACGAAAGTGATCGTGTATGGAGTGAAGTCCAAGTTAGTTACTGCAAAATCAAAAACTTAAAAAAGACAAAAAATATTAAAAAGTGGAAAGTAGAGACTTAGAAAATCAGCATTATAAAATAAAATAAAAAATATGAGCATTAAATTAATTAGGTAGATCATGTTTTTTAAAAAAAAAATTGTTAGGTTTTTTTAGGAAAGAGTGTGCTTGAAGTAATGAAACTAAGAGTATATTTGAAGTTAACTTAAGAAAATAGTGTTATATATATTGAAGATAATCTCAAACAATTTATTTATTGTAAATATGTCTAAGAATTTGGAGTTATTTCACTTTGATTTCATTATGTCTCCACAAACTATTATATTAAGTTTTTATTTACTTTTTGGTTAACCTATTAAGTTTTATATATCCCTTTATTTTGTAATATGGTGTATCATCATTGTTTAGTAAGACTAGAGACTTAGAAAAGAAATTGTTATGATGATATATCCACCAGAAGTAAATGATTATAATCATTTAATTAATTTTCAAGATATCTCTAAATTAACAAGAAAATGACCAACTTTTTGTTTATATGATTTTGTTTAGGGAATTTCTATATTTGCCTCCTTTTTAGCTAACTAATGAAAATCTATCTTTGCCTCCTTTTTAGCTAACTAATGAAAAAAAAGTCAAGAAAATTAAGTTTAAACTTTATAAAACTTAGTACTTATTAAGTTAATATATTTAGGGTAATATTCGAGGTTTTTAAGTTATAGTAAAATATATGTATTTGTCTTTGCGGATTGAAGCAAGAAAACTCACGTTACTTTTTTTTTTTTTTGTATCACTTTATTAAAAACGTAGAAGCTTCATTTAGTAATATATTTTCTGGTCAACAAGCTTAATTTTTTTTTTTGTGAAAAAAATACAAAGTGGAACCATGTTTCAAAAAGCCTATGAATAATAGACTTACATGTATTTTGATAATATGAATTTAATAAGTTTCAACTATTGCTTTGCATTACGTAGTATACGGCAAAAACGATGGAAATATATAAAAAAAACAAAATAATGAAAAATAATAAAATATATAATAATAATTTTGGAATTTACATANTAAAAAAAAACAAAATAATGAAAAAATAATAAAATATATAATAATAATTTTGGAATTTACATATACGCGTAAACTTGGTATAATTTCCTTCGTGACAATTCACCTTCCCATTATCTCATTTTGACTTTTCTCATTTACTAACGTTAGGACCAAAACCATGACTACAAATCTAGAATTATGCGCGTTTTCTAATTCTACCATTTTCTTTTTTTCTTTTTATCGAAAACATAAAAGTCTTCATTCAATTCTTATACCTTCAAATTATGTCAACTCTTTATAGAGATGAAAATTTTGAACCTAATTAAATAAATAAGCTTTGGTGATAATATGTGTAAGGTTAATTCAAACCATATTTGTTACATAATAATAAAAATATTTGATAGTAAGAGTTGTCATGTCATAGTTTTGAGTTTCCGTAAAAATATTTGTTTTTACTTTGTCAACAATATTTGTTCTTCTCATTTATTGAGAATTTGACTTTGTCATCGGTACTAATTAACAATTTTAATTTATTACTAATCATAATTGTTAGAAAAATCATGTAAAACATATGAATTTGGATAGTAATTACAATAACCACACCAATATAAATTACTATGTAAGATGTCTTAGTACTTGAATATAATTGTTTTGTAAAGAAAAGCAAGTATTTGAACAGCTAAGCAAGGTGATTTATGAATAAATATTTGGTAAAGTTTCAATAAGAAATGGAACCCCACATGAAGGGAGGTGAGATTATGATATTTTATATAATTTCTAGAGAGAGAGATAGGTAGAGAGAGACTTCCACATGAAGACAGAGTAAGGAATGGTAAAATACAGCTAGCAAAAGAAGAGAGAGAGAAAAGTTGATTCTCTCACAGCCTAAGTCTCTTTATATATAATAATATTAAGAGGGAACCTTATTGCTCTCCATTACTCTCTCAACCATTTTCTCAAATCATTCACTCTTTACTCCTTTCTCTCTCTCATAAGATCTGCATACCACTAAGAACACAGGTTCGATTTCCTTCTCTACTATAACTCTTATTCTTCGTTTTGTAGTTGAATTTGGATTTGTTTGTGTTTCAAAGTGTCGGTGAGGTATTTGTTGCTTAATTAGTGTTCTTGATTTCGGTTTTTTTTTCTCAATACTCTGTTTTTTGGTTAGTAAGAAAACAGAGGTTTCATAATTCATACAAGAATTCTAGAAGATTGATAAATCAAGAATTGCTTAATTAACGCTATTTCTTTGACTTTTAAAACCCAAAGGTGGGCCAAAGTATGTTCATTTTCAAAATTTGATTTTTTTTTGTAAAGATGGTTCCAAAATTTGGTTCAAAATTTCAAACTTTTTCAGACACACACATAGAAACTTCTTCTGTTCAAACTCCTTGTCGTTTTTCTCCATCTATATATATNCCTTGATTTGGGTTTTTTTTCTTCTCAATACTCTGTTTTTTGGTTAGTAAGAAAACAGAGGTTTCGTAATTCATACAAGAATTCTAGAAGATTTGATAAATCAAGAGTTGCTTAATTAACGCTATTTCTTTGACTTTTAAAACCCAAAGGTGGGCCAAAGTATGTTCATTTTCAAAATTTGATTTTTTTTTGTAAAGATGGTTCCAAAATTTGGTTCAAAATTTCAAACTTTTTCAGACACACACATAGAAACTTCTTCTGTTCAAACTCCTTGTCGTTTTTCTCCATCTATATATATCATTTCATTAGCTCATCTCTCATTCTTTTATATTGTTATATACAGATTTAAGTATACAAAGATGATTGGAGAAAGCTTCACTGAGGATCTTGATTGTGTTAACTTCTTTGACAACATGGATGATCTTATTGATTTTCCTTGTGGTGATATCGATGTTGGTTTCGACATCAATGACTCTGACTCTTTTCCTACCATCTGGACCACTCATCATGACACGTGGCCCGTTGCTTCTGATCCTCTCTTCTCCTCCAACACCAACTCTGACTCTTCTCCTGAGCTCTATCTTCCGGTCAGTCTTACGCTAACCTACGCCCTCTTCCTTGTTCTGTCTTTGCCTTTGTCTTAACAGTTTGTTCTTTGCTTGTTGCAGTTTGAGGATATTGTTAAGGTGGAGAGACCACCAAGCTTTGAAGAAGGATCAATGGTGGAGAAGAAGAGTGATTCTTCTTCTTCTTCTTCTCATAGCCAATTCAGGAGCTCAAGTCCAGTGTCGGTTCTTGAAAGCAGCAGTTCTTCGTNGTGATTCTTCTTCTTCTTCTTCTTCTCATAGCCAATTCAGGGGCTCAAGTCCAGTGTCGGTTCTTGAAAGCAGCAGTTCTTCGTCTCAAACTACAAACACAACAACCTCTCTTGTCCTCCCTGGAAAGCATGGTCGTCCACGGACAAAGCGACCTCGTCCATTGATCCAAGAGAAGGATAGAGTTAGAGACAGTGTTTATGGTGCAGACTCACCACTCATCATTAGAATACCAAAGCAGTTTCTCTCTGATCACAACAAGATGATCAACACGAAGAGGAAGAAGAAAGTCAAAGTTTCTTCTTCCTCTTCTTCATCAGGTATTGATCTTGAAGTCAATGGAAACAATATCGATTCGTATTCTTCAGAGATTAGGAAATGTATGCACTGTGAAGTTACCAAGACTCCACAATGGAGGCTTGGTCCTATGGGTCCAAAGACACTTTGTAACGCATGTGGTGTGCGTTACAAATCAGGAAGACTCTTCCCTGAGTATCGTCCAGCTGCTAGTCCAACATTCACTCCAGCTCTTCACTCAAACTCACACAAGAAAGTGGCTGAAATGAGAAGCAAGAGATGTGGCACTGGTGGAGGATACATAAGCCAAGAGAATGATCTTGAAGAATTGATTCCGAACAATGCTTATGTTGGCGTAGAGTAAATCAAGAAAAGATGATTAGAGTTTCCAGGAGTAGGTAAGAGTCAGTGAGCAGGAAACAACAATGTTAGCTTTTAGAAGAGAGCAATATTTGTAGTGTGAATGGTGAAATCTCTAGAGCAAGAGGAAGAAGCAGAAGATTTTGAAGACATTTAGAGATATATAGGTGTTTTTGAGTTTTACGTTAAATCTTTTTTTTCCTCCTTTTTCTTCTTTCAATTCTTTGTATCTTTATTGTGAGGATTCTTTTTTTTGTAATGTAGTTGATTTGATTTGTTTAGCTAAAGGATTATTTTTGTGCTTTTGTTGAATTGCATTATTATAAATTGTTAATTATTAGATGGTTTCTCTACCATTAAAACTACATTTCACAATTCAAAACTATTTTTTTGGTAATTAAATTGTATTAAAACTTAGGCATGATTGATTTGAGAGTAGCCAACGACCATATGGTCCATATCTCATCTCGGCCTAGTCCCACCCTGAAACATAGTCATTTCTTTGGTTTTGTTGTCTTCGGTCCGAACAATCCGTTTCCATAATCACTGATATTACTTCGATTGCACTTGGACATAACATTGTCCAAAGTAGTTCTTCCATCTCCATATGGAGGGGTGGTAAGCTGCAATGACAACATTTTCGTTTGTGTTCCATTTGCCTCTTTAAGGTATCATCCAATGTCACTTGTCGGTCCATTAGCTTCACACGATGCATCGATTTGATACATTGAGGTATGTAGTGTTTCGAAGTGTGGTGTCACGTTAGCCAGGCCCGACCCTGAGGCCAAGCAAGGCAAGTTGTTGTTTGCGGCTCTGTTTAAGTACAAGTATATAATCGACCCTCAAATCCTTAAAATTATTCATGGTCTAGTAGTAAGGGACAATCTTTTTTCCTTCCCTTTGTTCATAGGCTTGAATAGAGTAGAGAGTTGTTTTTAAATATTTTTTTAGTTTCTTTTTCTAACAATGGGCCGGCCTATTTTTTGGATGGCTTGTGGCCCTTTAATGTTTAGGGTCGGTCCTACATTGGCGTAAGCATGTTTTATTTCTTTCTCAATGTCTTCTTCGTCTGAATTTGCTCGTATCCAACATCTTGTTTTCATTTTTGCTTTCTGCATAGTGATTAGAGAGAAAATATTTTTTTCCATTGAATATTTTTTTCATTTCTAACTTTTAAAGAGCATGCCCATCAGAGTATATTAATGGGTTCTAAAAGAGATATATTGAGAATTAAAGCCCAGAAATAAAGATAAAAGAAAATGAGAATCGAGAAACGGTTCTAGATTATCAACTTTAAGATACCTATTAGAACCGATGACGTGACGTAAGGTGATTGGAAGAAGGGAAAAAGCTACCCTCTCTCTTACGTGTCCCTCTATGTCTGGCCATTTCTCTTTTTCTCTCTGACCAATGTAAAAATAGAATACTAATTAAATATTCTAGGATACTCTTGTTAGAGTATATGGGATGAACATGGTCTAAATATATACCGTGCAAAATTCAAAACTAAATATATGTTGTAATTTGTACCAACAAGCTAAAATACATGTTTATGCCAAGGAAAAGATTCAACACTAGATTTTGAACTATTGTTTTCTATACTATTTTTTTTTAAGGTTTTATGGTTCTGTTGTTTGTGATTTATGTGAATTAAAAACCGTATTAGAATACAATGACTAGCGTTGTTCCCGCGCTTAACATGGGTTAATATATTTGTTTTAGATATATTTTAACCTTAAAGTTCAAATAAAAATCTTTGTTTAATTACTTAGTTTTAATTTAGTCACATTTTTACGTATGATTCATATGTTTAATTTAGTTATTAATTTTTAGTTAATGAAAATCAGTTATCAAAAACAATATTGTTATTTTATTTTAAATAAATATATTTGATAAACTTCATAATGCAACAAATATAAGATCTAAAAATATTGCTTCATTTAATATAGAAAAAGTATGGTTAATATGTTTAGTTTAGACCTATTTGAACATATGATTAAAATTTTAAAATTAAAACCAAACCTATGTTGAATTTTAATTTTAAATTTAGGCATATTTTAACCTATGATTAATATATTCAATATTTTAATATATTTTAATTTAACATAACTATATTTTATAAAATTTATAATGCAATAAATCTTATATTTTAAGTATTTTTATTTGATATAGAGAAATTAAGTTTGGTATAGATTTTCTACTATTATAATATTACGTAAATAACAAAAAAAATATTTTTATAGGATATTTAAAAAACAAAATCGTGATATATTATTTTAAATAACAAATAATAT
>OVAU01001002.1:0-15779 GCA_900406315.1 Biscutella laevigata subsp. laevigata
AGATTATGAGACTAAAAACCCCTAAAAACCAAACACATCAATGAACAATCCGAAGAGACTGTGGCGGAGAGATCTTTTTCCGGCTCCGGTCTTCTTGACAACAATCCTTATCTCGTAGGGTCTTCTGATCAACCTGGAGTTCCTCTAGTTACCCAGTCTTTAATGGCACCGGTTATGGTGAATGGAGGCGAGACATTAAGCTTTCTCTATCCGCAAAGAACAAATGGGGATTCGCTACCGGATCTCTCGTTCGACCTTCTGCAGGTTCTCGCCTTTCAGAGCTATGGGAGCGTTGCAATGATCTCGTTGCTGCCTGGCTGATTAATTCTGTAAGTCCTGAAATCCGAAGCAGCATCTTCTATTATGAAACTGCAAAAGAAATCTGGTTAGAATTAGAAACTCGTTTTGGTCAATCCAATAGCTCTCAACGATATGCAATCCAGAAGAAACTCAATTCTATCTCTCAAGGGAACAATCATATTTTTTATTTGAAATTAAACATAAACCCCCATTTAACTGGGAATCATTCTAGTTAGTCTTAATTTTTGAAACTAAAATGATTTAATAAAAATAGATATAGTCTAGTAATATTAAATTAAAAAATATTTAACTCGGTTAAATGTTTGATATTATTTGTTGACAAAAAAAAATGTGAGATATTTCCATAGGATAGTTTTGGAAACCACCAGCAGAGATAGAGAGTCCACTTCAATTATTTTTCTTCCGCTCGATTTTCTATCATCTTCTACAGAACCTCCACCTTCAAAATCTCTTCGCCGAAGCCATTAATACATTTCAAACCCTAATCTGATCGTTCGTTTATCCCGATTCTCTCTTGGTCAGTCTCCGATTTCCTCGATCCATCTGGCTTTCTTATCTATTTTATTATTTTTGTTGCTCTCTTTTAGGTGTTTGTTTGTTGCTGTTATTTTTGGATTTTAGATTGATTTTGTGATCATTTCGGGTTTTGGTTGCTGGGAATCAGGTTTGATTTCTACACACCTCTGTGTTAAATATGAGTAATCAGAAGAAGAGGAATTTCCAGATCGAGGCGTTCAAGCATCGCGTCGTGGGGGATCCCAAATATGCCGAAAAAACTTGGCTGATTCTCGAGCGTGCGATCCATCAGATTTACAATCAAGATGCTAGTGGTCTCAGTTTCGAAGAACTTTACAGGTCTTGTTTTCTCTAGATTTTTGTATCTGCTCTCTTGAATCATGGTTTATGTTTATAACATCTGTACAAACGGCTTAGTTTTCTGGAATCAATTTCTTTATCTGTTGAGCTGTTTGTGTGGGTCTTTCTTTTATTAAGCTGCTAGTTGTCGTGTTAACTTGCTGGCTGGCGAATGTTGAATGATTCTTAACTGAGTGGAATTCTTTTTTCCTTTACATGCCATTAGACTAAATTGAATTATTCTGTATATTGGCTCAGAAACGCATACAACATGGTCTTACACAAGTTTGGTGATAAGCTCTATACTGGGTTTGTCAACACTATGACTGCTCATCTCAGAGAAAAATCCAAGCTAATTGAGGCAGCTCAGGGAGAATCATTCCTAGAAGAGCTCAACAAGAAATGGAAAGAGCACAACAAAGCGTTAGAAATGATACGAGACATTCTGATGTACATGGACAGAACTTACATCCAGAGCAACAAGAAAACCCATGTTCATCCGATGGGGCTAAATTTATGGAGGGATAATGTAGTGCATTTCCCTAAGATCCATACAAGGCTTCTAAACACCCTTCTTGATCTAGTTCAGAAAGAGCGGACTGGTGAAGTCATAGATAGGGTGTTGATGAGGAATGTGATTAAGATGTTCATGGACTTGGGTGAATCTGTATATGAGGATGATTTTGAGAAGCCATTTTTGGATGCTTCCTCTGAGTTTTATAAGGTCGAGTCTCAGGAGTTTATTGAATCTTGTGATTGTGGGGATTACCTAAAGAAAGCTGAAAAGCGGCTGACCGAAGAAATAGATAGGGTAGGACACTACTTGGATGCCAAGAGCGAAGACAAGATTACTAGTGTGGTTGAGAAAGAGATGATTGCCAACCACATGCAGAGGCTGGTTCACATGGAGAATTCAGGTCTGGTTTTTATGCTTGTAAATGATAAGTATGAGGATTTGGGTAGAATGTACAGCATATTCCGCAGAGTTACCAACGGGCTTGTTACTGTCAGAGACGTCATGACTTCTCATCTAAGGGAAATGGGAAAGCAACTGGTTACTGATCCGGAAAAGTCAAAGGATCCGGTGGAATTTGTACAGCGTCTACTGGATGAGCGGGATAAATATGACAAAACCATCAGCACGGCATTCGGCAATGATAAAACATTTCAGAACGCGCTGAATTCTTCATTCGAGTATTTTATCAACTTGAATGCTCGTTCCCCCGAGTTCATCTCTCTGTTCGTTGATGACAAGCTACGGAAAGGACTTAAGGGTGCAGGCGAGGAAGATGTGGAGGAGGTTATCCTTGATAAAGTTATGATGCTTTTCCGCTACTTACAAGAGAAAGATGTGTTTGAGAAGTACTACAAGCAGCATTTGGCTAAAAGGCTTCTTTCCGGCAAAACAGTGTCGGACGACGCAGAAAGAAGTTTGATAGTGAAACTGAAGACAGAATGTGGCTACCAGTTCACTTCAAAACTGGAAGGCATGTTCACAGACATGAAGACTTCGGAAGACACAATGCGTGGGTTTTATGGCAGTCACCCGGAGCTTTCAGAAGGACCAACACTTATTGTTCAGGTTCTTACAACTGGTTCTTGGCCCACACAGCCTGCAGTACCTTGTAATCTCCCAACTGAACTTTCGGGTCTCTGTGAGAAGTTCCGTTCTTATTACCTTGGGACCCATACCGGTAGAAGATTGTCTTGGCAAACTAACATGGGCACAGCCGATATCAAAGCAGTCTTTGGAAAGGGTCAGAAACATGAACTGAATGTGTCGACTTTCCAGTTGTGTGTTCTCATGCTGTTTAACAACTCTGATCGACTCAGCTACAAAGAGATAGAACAAGCAACTGAAATCCCGGCATCAGATCTGAAACGTTGCTTGCAGTCGCTGGCGTGCGTTAAAGGCAAAAACGTCTTGAAGAAAGAACCAATGAGCAAAGACATAGGAGAAGAGGATTCGTTTGTTGTCAACGACAAGTTCACCAGCAAGTTTTACAAAGTAAAGATTGGAACCGTGGTTGCACAAAAAGAGACAGAACCGGAGAAGCAAGAGACGAGACAGAGAGTAGAAGAAGACAGGAAACCTCAGATTGAAGCAGCTATTGTGAGGATCATGAAGTCGAGAAAATTACTGGACCACAACAACATAATTGCAGAGGTGACCAAACAGCTGCAGCCACGGTTCCTGGCTAATCCAACGGAGATAAAGAAAAGAATCGAGTCGCTCATTGAACGTGATTTCTTGGAAAGGGATAATACCGACCGGAAACTTTACCGCTATCTAGCCTAATAAACAAGTTAAATACTGCAACACGAAACAAAATTGAGTCTCCTATTTGTTTTCCTTTGCTTTATTTCCTTTGTTGGTGTACAATCTTCTGAAACTGTACGGTAGTTTGTAAGAACGAAACAACACTGTTGCTGCCGTTAGTCGAATTTTCATTTGATTCCTTTTTCTTTTTGTCTCTTCCTTTGTTTGATAGGTATGGGCTTATTACTGAAACATGAATACTATCCCGAAAAATAAGAATCAAATCGAATTTAGGAAATATTTTTCATTGGGTAATAAATTTCAAAATCGAAGAACTGAATTCATTGTATTTCATGATATTTTTTTAGTGAAAATAGTTTAAATTTTCAAAATTATTAGTATTTCGAATATTTTTTAATATTTTTTGTTGAAAATATCCGAACCTGAACTGAAAAACCTAAACTTTTACATGATCAAATCAAACCCGATTTTTTTCGGGTTTCACATTCATGTCTAAGACCAACCTGAACTCGAATAAAACTGAACCGAACTGAACCGGAATCACAAAAATTTAAAATCTGAATGGTCACTAAATTTATGATTCCGATTTCCAGAAATCTAAATGGATTGGCCACAAACCCAAAGGGGTGTCGAATGCCCAAGCCTTTGATCGAATACTAGTACTTTGTCCCGTGCTATGCACGGATATCATACTTCGATTAAAACATATTTGAATAAAAAAAAAATTTACATTTAAAATATGTTTTCATTTCTCAATTCAATTTCCTTTTTAAAATTATAATTATGTATGAAATATATTTTGATTTTTTATTAATTGATTAATGGTATTTTTTTTTGAAAAATATGAAAATAAATAACATTTTAATATGTGTAAAATCATCGATAAAAATAATATATTATTATAATGTTATTTATTCAAAATATTTTTTAAGAAATAGAGATATTTGTGGGGATAAATATTTTTTTTAATAACTGTTAGAATCGAAAGTGTGCCTTATTTGTAGGAATTGTGTATAACAATATTTGTGGAGATAAATAAAAAATGTTTAAACTATAGTGGGCAAGTTAGAGATTGTAGGGGAAAATATTATGAAAAAAATTGAAAGAAAACGTGAATGAATTTTGTAGAATTTTTTTGGGATAAAAATTAAAATCATAAATGGATACGTGTCAAGTAGAGAAGTGTATAACTTCCTTCTATTTTATTAATATTGAGATTACTTCATGTTATTTTCAGTTTCTTGATATTATGGGCCGAGCTAAAGCCTTTTTGTAGGCCCATTATCAAATGGTTACGAAATGCTTTAGAGAAAAAATCTTCAAGCGCGGCTAAAATTTCAATGCGTCCCGCCAAACTTTTTTATATTAGCGTTATCGTAGCAACTCCATTGACAATCCTTGAAAATTCATCACTCAAATTTGATTCACTGTCTTAACAATTCGCCGGAATAAAGAAATGGATATCTCTGATATAACCAAGAAGCTTGGTCTCGCTAATAATAATAATCTTTTAGTTCGAAAAGCTGCAGAGATTCGTCGTCTTTGCGATGCCCAGTTCGATTCATCAATTATCGGTGTTGTAAGACATTCGAATCTGAATCCAAGATTTCATTGGTATTTGAATTGTAATTTCCTTCCGTCTTCTCAATTTGAAATTGGATTTTCCTTTTTGTTATCGATTGCAGGGTGAGATCTGTAAGGCGGTGATATGTCTTGAAATCGCAGCTTCTAGGTAATCTCCGTAATTGATCATGCCGATTCTGTTTCCATAGTTGGTGATCGAAGAAGTACTTACTGGCTTTGAATCTGTTTCAGGCTGCAAGTTATTTTTGACAGACAAGCAGCGATTAAGTTGAGTGGTATGTCGGAAAAGGCTTACTCCAGATCATTCAATAGCCTGCAAAATGTTATTGGAGTCAAGTGAGTTTCCTTTGCTTATCTTATTCTTCTTCTTGCTTTATGAATCTCTTAGTGGAAATTATCTTGATTCATGTGTTGTCTAAAATTGTGCATTTCAGGATTAAGCTCAATATAAAAGAACTGGCTGTTCAGTTTGGTTGTGTTAGGATCATCAAATCCGTGCAAAATGTTTTATCATTGTAAGCTCCCTTTATGGAATCATTATCTTCATCTTTTTTTATATCATTCGGTTTCACCATGCATCCAATATGTTTGATAGAATGCTTTCTTTATATCATTCGATTTCACCTGGTCATGTTTTCTTTCCTAAGTTAAGTGTGTTACTCAATTGCTTATTTTGTTGCTGTCTAGGTATAAGGAGCGGTTTCTTGCATCACTACCAGCTTCAAGACGGGCAAATGCTGACTTTACTAGACCTGTTTTTACAGCTGCTGCTTTCTATTTGTGTGCCAAAAAGCAGAAGGTAATTTTTCAAATTTCTTTCCTTTTTTTGAGGATGTTCATTACGCCTTTGGATTTCTTGACGTTTATGAAATTAAGCTTGGTTATATAATTTGCAGCTCAAGGTAGATAAGCTTAGACTGATTGAGGTTTGCGGAACATCAGAATCTGAGTTCTCTTGCGTGAGTGAATTTGTTGTTTCATTCAAACACATGTACTATTATTTCTAATGCCTGACTTGATTTCCCAAGTACTGATTTGGAGTTACATGGATCAATCAAACAGGTATCAACTTCCATGACAGACCTTTGCTTTGACTGTGTTGGGATCTCAAAGGAAAAGAAAGATGCAAAGGAAGTGAAAGGCAACCGAGGTACGGTTAATCATTTTCTTTGGACAAAAACATGGTTCACTACTAGTCTGGAGTCTGATCGACCTGGTTTAGTTCAATTCAGCGAAAGCTTATCTTGAACATAATTAATGATTGTGTAAAATTTCCTCAGACTTGCTTGATGTGTTACCTGAAAAGAGGAGACTAGAGGATGGTGGATATTCATCTGATGATGAGGTACTTATATGGTGGCTAGTTTCTCTCCTTTAATCCATTATCGAATCATTCTCAATATCAAATGTACACACTTGTAACCATTTCTGATTCACTCTACATTTGAATTGGAGCTATTGCAGTCTTCAAGTTACAAAAGACATAAGAAGATGGAAGAGACTAAGTATGAGGACTGGAAATCTACAGTCGTTAATTCGATCAAGCAGAATCCAGAGAAAGGTGCTAAGAGAGTTATACAGACCAGTCTCAGTTTCTCAAAGAAGGCTGAGCCAAAAGAGTTGCAAGTTGATTCAAGTCTTGCATAGTCAAAAAACTCAGATGCAGTTCAAGTTTTGTTGGTTTCATCACATGAAATGTGTGTAACTGACAATCCTTGAACTGAAATGTTTTTTCCCCAAAGCCATTTTGTTCAATAACAAGTTGTTAATTTCTACACAAATGATAACATAAAGACCAAAAATGTCTATGAAGTTATGATAGATCTTAGTATTCACATGCTATTTCTTAAACCAATATGGTAAGCATCGGTTTGGTTCGGTTTAGAGACCCTACGAGCACGATAAATATCTCCTTTCCAAATTTCTAGCTTAGCAAGTGCGTCGTCGTTTTGTACTGGCCACAAAAAATTGTCTCAACTTGAGAAGAGCGACAAAATAAGAAATTACAAAACGCGGGAAGAACATAATCATGTACGCTCACGACCACCATAACCGAGCAGCTTCGCTCACTGATCTAACTGACTTGAAGGATCTATCTAAAGTTAGATCACTTCATCATTTGCCACGTAGCTATTTTAGATCTTTTTCCTTACAGAACGTTTCTCTCTCTTTCTCTTGTAATGTTTCCATTGATTGATTGATTTGACAAAAGCAAAACTGTAAACCCTAAAAAACCCCACTTTTTCCAATCATCAAATCTCCTTACTTTTTCTTTTCTTTTTTGAGCTCTTTTAAATTCATCTCTCACAGTAGGCAGATTTCCAACTATCTGGCAGTTTTCTCTGCGTCCAATTCCGCATTTTCCCATTTCACTGATTCTTGTGTGCTTTTGAAAGGATCTGAAGCTGAAATAGGAAGATGGGTTTTGTTCTGTCGGACGAATTGCTAGGTGCTTTCGCTCCAATTGTGGTGTATTGGGTTTATTCTGGGATATACGTGGCGCTCTCGTCGTTGGAGAGTTATAGATTGCATTCGGTGGTTGAGGAAGAGGAGAAGAATCTTGTCTCCAAGGCTAACGTCGTTAAAGGTGTTCTTTTCCAACAGTTTATTCAGGCCATCGTCGCCATCCTTCTTTTCACGGTAAAGTTACTACCATAACCTTTTCCTTATGATCCCGTTTTGAGTTACGGTTACAGTCACAATGATGTCCACTTGCGTTCTGGTGACGTTGCTTTCTGGGTATGGATGATGTATTGTTCGTTGGAAAGCTCCCAACTTTTGGCTTAGTAATGTGATGCGAAATTAGCTGGTAGATGCTTACGATATAGCTGCGAATCATTGATTGGCTAGCTGTTCAGTTCTCTTAGAGTACACAAGAGTCGAAAGAATTTACCTTTTGATCGGTCATGAGCTATGTATCAAACTGGATGGTTTAGATTTTCCTCATTTCGAGACACAACATGTCCTGATGAAACTTCGTTAAGCAGCACAATGGGATTCTTAGTTTACCTTCATCTTATCTTTAATGCTCTTTATGAGAAATCATGAGCGTCAGAAGAAATGGGATCAAATTCGTTTACTCAACGTTCTGGCATCAAATCTCTGACCTCTGTTTGGTAGAACTTTTCACTGTGAATTCTAAGCTATTCGATGGATCCTTACGCAACTTTTCTCACAACAGTTTCATGCTTATTTCTTGTAACATTTTCTGAATGTCCGAAGCTATGACTGGTACAAATTGTCTATGTTATTGCATTAAACCTCTTTGAATATGTTATTGTTTTATTTGCAGGTGACAGGAAGTGATGATGAGGCTAGCAAGACACAACAGGTTTCCCTATTGGGTCTAGGTAGCCAATGTATAATTGCCATGTTAGTCCTCGACACATGGCAATACTTCATGCATCGATATATGCATCACAACAAGTTTTTATACAAACATATCCACTCTCAACACCACAGGCTTGTTGTGCCTTATGCCTTTGGAGCTCTATACAACCATCCAATAGAAGGACTTCTCCTGGATACAATTGGTGGTGCCTTATCTTTCCTCATCTCGGGTATGTCTCCAAGAACTTCAATCTTCTTCTTCTCCTTTGCAACCATCAAAACCGTTGATGATCATTGTGGACTCTGCCTCCCCGGAAATCTCTTCCATATCTTGTTTAAGAACAACACTGCGTATCATGATGTGCATCATCAACTCTATGGAAACAAGTTCAACTTCTCTCAGCCTTTCTTTGTCATGTGGGATCGGATTCTCGGAACTTACATGCCTTACTCTCTTGAGAAACGGAAAGAAGGTGGATTTGAAGCTCGTCCTACTAAACTAGCTAAAGACTGAGTTGAGAGGCTGCGGTTTTGGAACACGTAGAGATTTGCTTCTCTCTGTAGAAGCTAATCCTTGAGTTTGGGATTTGTATATATACATTATACATTTGCTTTCCTTGAAGCATACTCGTTGATATTTATATTTGAGTTAAGTTGAGAATTCAATGATACAACCTCAAAGTTCCAAGCTTTTGGATTGGGAAACAAAATATGAACTATCACATTAATAAATAGATACTTGAAAAGAAAAGAAAAAAGTGTTTAACAACGAGATTGTAGAGCTCTCTCACATTCCCTAAGGACGAAAGCTCTATCATTTCATCAAAATGTCAGGTCACACCGGAATTAAAGAAACCTCAGTGAGCCGAGGTGGAGTTGGTGACCCAATACTGTTTCACGGCGATCAAAACCTTCTCAGGAACTAAAGGACCATCCTCGTGATCAACCAGCTTAGAATCCCATCTCATTCCGGAAATGATTCTCTTAACCTTGATCAATGTGTCCACATCGTCCCTGATTATAACCGCTCCTTCTGGACGCAGGATTCGATCCATCTCCAGAAGAATGTCATCCGCATTGCACCTAAAGAGTGCAGGTTTCATACATTAGCAGTCTCAAAATACGGCCTCATAAGTGTTGTAGCAAAATAGAAATACGTACTTGTTTTTGTACAGACTGAAGAGTTGATTCGCGTGGATTAGGTCATATGTTCTTGGATATGTTGAGAAGGCCTCACACCTGAAAACCATTTACACCAGAACAATGTCTCTCAAACCAGAAACAATGAGTTTTGAGAAGTTGTGAGAAAAAGAGAGGATTTCTTTGACTTACCAGTCGTGGTAGATGCCAATAAGTCCTCGTTCATATACAACTCCAAGTCTGTTCTTTTCGGCGATTGTGGGAACAACATTCATAACCCATAGCTTAGGTGATTCGAGAGCAGCAGCAAACCCACCAAACCCTGCATTCATATCCATGATGTTACGGTACCTTCCTGTGTCAAGCAGACTGTTGATTCTCTTGTAGGCTTTTACATGTTTTTTCCACTGTCTGTTATCGTCTTCATAGGCATCAACCGTAACACCAGAGATCGAACCACTAGAGATCCTAGGCGGCACTGCATTGAGCCTATCTGGGAAAACCTGAAGTTCTCCTCCATCTGAGCTTGTCTCTGGATAAGGTGTGATACATGCCTCCATTTTCTTGTACCTAGAGAAGATAGATGGATTAGAGATAAAAAGTAAACAGTATGGTGTCGATAAACAAAATGAGGGATATAGAAAATGATGCAACAACATACCAGACATCATCGGTATCATCAGTTTTGCAGAAATTGGCTCTCGGATCATCTTGTCTTGAACGGCATGCATCATCGTTGAGACTCTTCTGCCATATGGCAATCTCGCCATGTTCATACTTCTTCTCCCAACAAAGAAGTTTGGCAACTTCCTCAATCTTTCTTTGTTCCTCTTGAAGATCCTCCTTGGGACGTTGCCATGCCTTGTAGTTGATTTTCCAGTTGATTGGAGGACCAGATAGAATCCAGTAGCCACCGGGTCTAAGCACACGGTCAACTTCCATCAAGTACATCCCATCTGTTAAAACAGCAATGAGAGTAACTGATCAATTTTCTAGACAAAGCCAAAGTGACTTTGTTATAAAGATTAGAGACTACATGTCTCACCATTTCCACCCCATGGAATCAAACACCGAGAGCAGTGAGCCATGTCGAAAGCTCGTGTTGGGTATGGCAATTTTATGGTGCCAAGAACTCCAATAACAGCGGGAACACCTCTCTCTAGAGCAAATTGAACCTGAGCCTCGTGGGAATCTCTTGGTGCAAAAGACATTGCGCGCACATTTCTGCTCCATAAGTATGCTCCCCAACTTGCAACCTAACAAAACGTTTCAATTTAGTTCCATTACGTAACTAGTGAAGAATATCAAACTCATCAAAGTTTAAAGAAGACAATCAAACATAAGACATACCCCACAGCCAGTATCTAAAGCTGTCCTGACAGTTCCATTGTCCATGGGTATCACTGAAGCAAGCTGATCGATATACTTATCAGCACCTTGGGGGAACTGAGTTCCACCGCCAGGGAATCTGAAAACGTCACCCTCATACTGAATCCAATTCTGAATAGCCTTCTCAACAGTCAAAGCTTTATACGGCGCATTAGCATAAGGCACATAATCTCGACTCTTGGGCCAAGAGAAAGGTGTCACGTATCCTTTAGGTGCTGGTATAAGGCAATGTAGTTTCTCCTTCTCAGGAGCGCAATGCCTTTCTCTGTAAATCATACTATCTCTCGGGAAAGTCATGGCACGCTTCTGATCGTGACAGGGAGTGTAATCCGTGTAACGAGCATCACACGGCTCAAAAACCTTGACCTTTGATGCTTCAGATGCACCAACAATACTGGATTCCCCAGCGTGATGAGTCTCGAAATTCAAGCTTGGAACGATGTTGCAATCAGCTCCACTTTTCGTCATCTCGAGAGCAATACTGTCTCCTTTACCAAACCCACTTCGTTGCCATGCTCCAAGAATGTAAAAGAAGCAACATAAACTGAACACAATGAAGATCTGTACAGAGCTTCTGGTTTTACCATCAGCAGAACTCGACTTCAACGCCATGATTGATCTAACCAAAAAAAAGTCACCAGACACAACTCAGATCAGCTCCAACTCAATACAAGAGTACACAAAAAAAACAGATCAAGAGGTAAAAAAGGTTGAATTCAATCAGTAAATCGAGACATGATAACAGATCGACACAAAGACAATTATACTTAGAAAATCTCAATTGTTTAAACTATATCAGTTTATGTGTATACATGTGCTCAAATTCGTTAAAATATAAACTTAGTGTTGTCTTTAGGGAGAAGCAATGAATCTTACACTAACTAACGTAGTTAACAAAGATCCGTAAGATTAACGAAAACCTTAATAGATCCAAGGAGCTAAACTACACTGGTCTATTTATCATTAAGGACAATTATACAAAAAGTGAATGTCTCTTAACAATTAAAAGTTACCCCGATCTGGCAAAAATAAAAGAACATAACAGAGAGGGATAATTAGAAGTAAAATTTGTCGGATTGAATGAATCAGAAACATACAGATATAGAACGAATCTGGGAGATCCAGTGCTACAATTGGTTGATCGAAAGTAATAATTCCAAACTCCGAGATTGTTGTCGGAGGAAAAGTGATGATGAAGATGGCGATTGGTGAGACGTGTAAGATGAGTAGTGGAAAAACCTAGTTTCTGTGAATCGTCGTCATCATCTCGCCATGGGATGTAAAGAAAAGAGAGAAAAAGCTGTGGATTTTGATTTTTATTGAGGGAGAAATCAATTTGCCCTTTACTTTAAAAACAGAGCCACTGAGAAAAAGAGAGAAACTGTGCAGATCAAATCGACGTCTGATATATTTTTATATATTTTTTCCTTATCTTAAAACATTTAACCTAAAATCGGTGTAAGAATTATAAAATCAAGGAAAATATTTAAGAGAAAGAAAATAAAAGAAAAGCTGAATTCTTTCATTAAATTATTTTTCTTCTTTTTTTACTGGTTTCATGCTGTTTTCTCCCATTTCACTTTGTTCACACTGATTGATTGATCGATCCATTAATCAAAAAAGCAAATATATTTATCAAGATTGGATATTACAATCTGATAATTATAACTGTAAAGTAATTTAACATTGAATCAACATCATTTATTAAATTGAGTAATTTTAAGTAGCATGTAAAAAATATTTATCTACATGCATAATTGAGAGAAAAAAAAAAAAAAAAAAAGAGGAACAGATTTATAGAGAGTGTAGATGTTACGTTTCGTGTGTGTGACTTCTTTAATCATTGCGGTATAAATTTATTATGGATTTGGGACGAACATATATACCTACGACCATGTGATGTTACTAGAACCACGTAGTAATCCTACGCCCCATGATGATTACTCTTTGGATCCAACGGCTATAGATTTGTCTTATGAATTTTCTTTTTGATTTTAATGGACTTGGTTCTTTTGTAGCATTGGGCATCCATCCATGGTGTGTTTTGTCTGTATGGTTTGATGTTAATAAATGCAAAAATGTTTTAGGATGGACTCAAAGTCGGCTTAAAAACATACATTATCTTCCTTTTCTTACGATTTCATATTAATATATAAAATTCATTGATCAATATATTTATTGTTAAATGATTTTAAATTGATCTCATGATTTCTAGCAAGTTATTAGTAGGATCTCTTCTCAAACACCTTAAAAAAGTTTGGGTTACAAGCAAAAAATAAAAGTAGATTTATCTAAAAACTAAAAAAATGAAATATAAATGGCCAAAATTATAAATTTTCAAAATGGACCGCAATGCTTTTGCTTGGTCGAATGGACTCAAGACCAACTTTGGATATTAAAACAAAAAAAATTATCAAACATAGTTTCCTATAAAAACATTTTTGGACATTTTAAAACCATCTCCAAATGATTTTTATTGAGATATTAGAATATTTTATTAATATTCTATTGAAGAGAGTCTTCTATTGGCGAGAGAAAGCACGCACGCGAGAAAGAGAGAGAGAGTCTTTTCTCATTGGCCGGTTTTTTTTTCCATTCCATTCAGAAAACGATACGTAAGCGGTTCTAAGGAATATCCAAAAACTCTAATTACGGAAGAATCGATTCTTCTGTTTTAATTCATTTATTCTTTTTATTTGAGCTTTAAAATAAATAAATAAACATTTTAAGAATCCATTAACAACCTCTGATGGAGGTGCTCTAAGTGACTCATATAAATGCTTTGTTATTGTGATATTTTTGAAATGGTGAGTTTAAACTTATTTTGTTGGATATTTTTCATCAACATCTCAATAAAATCTATTAAATCTTGAGAATGTCATAATTTGGAAATTTAGATCATTCTATCTAGTATATAAATTTAGATCAATCCATTAATTGAGAATTGGTTTGGAGTGATGAAACCCTAGGGTTACCTATCTTCATTTGCGTACTTTTGAATTGTGACCATATCATTCTTCATAGAATAGAGTAATTCGGATGAAACACCTCTTTTCATAATAAACTTGGTCGGGGTCAATTTAGTGGTCTCTTTTGTTGCAAAACAAAAACAAAAAAACAAACAAAACAAAAAATTGACTGCGATTGGTTTGAATCTTGGATATTATTAGGAAACATGGGCTTCCAACTCAAACCAACTGGCAATGAGTGGATTAGCTCATGTCCTTTATATACTAGTCTATGATCCTCTCAAGTTTCCAATGTGAAACATTTGATACACCCCCTCACGCTGACATTTAAAGCGTGGAGTTTTATCGTGGGATTAGACATCCACGGGTGCCCGTGGGACTGGACATCCACGAAGTCTCCACAATTGAGAAACTGAGACTGGCTCTGATATCATATTAGGAAACATGGGCTTCCAACTCAAAATCAATTGGCAATGAGTGGATTGGCCCATGTCCTTTATATACTAGTCCATGATCCTCTCAAGTTTTCAATGTGGGACATTTGATAGATATAATTTTGTTACGATCGTTAAACTTCGTATGAAATTTGTATTCGGTTAATTATTGGTTAGAAACACCAATCAAATTTCTTTGTCTACTAGAGTTCAAACCAAAAATAGGTAGGCCACCCAGAGAACGCAGCTCAACCGGTGATTGGTTCTCGAAGAGAGTCTCAAGGTCCCGGGTTTGAGTGTGCCCCTGTGGGGAAGAGTCTATTTAATCTGCTTATGGGCTCCGGGCTTAGGAGATTATGTGCCTAACACCCAGAACCTCTAAATATATATATAAAAAAAATATGTAGGCCTAAAAGAGATATTATTCTTTGTCATTCTTACTAGAATTATAAAAAGACAATATATGAGAGCTTATCTAGCACAGTTTGTTACTCTTGTCGTAGTTCTCATAAAAAAAATTATGTTTTTTTTTTTAAATATAGGCCATAAGTGGATCCTACTCATTATTTACGTGGGCCACAGGAGTTCTACTCCTCATTTATCCACACAAGGACTCGAATACAAGACGTGAGGATCAATCTACTATGTCTATATAAAAGAAAATGGATTGTCTTTGTAGCTCACCTCCACAAAAAAAACAATATATAATCATGTCGTACCACAATCAATTCTTTTTTTCTTTTTTAAACCACTATCAATGCATTACAATCATGCACCGACTCTCCTACGGCCGATTTTCATTGATTTGAAAAGATCATGCGCAATAATACTTGTAGCCAAAAGTATGCATAATTAGAATTCATATCTTATTCAGAGTTATTTCGTGAAATCCAAAAAAAGTGAGACGTGCATCTAAATGTATTAAATAGGAAACTTATGTGTTAGGCTGCTTCAATTCAATAATAAATTAGGTTTTGACTTTTAGTTGAAAATATAGTCTTCAAGTTTGGTTAGTCGGCTCCGACTCTGAGGATAGGCAAGTAAGGTTGTGGCTTGCAGCCCTTTTATATTATAAGAAATAAACCGACCCTAAAATTGTTAAAGATCATACGTAGTTAAGTGGTAAGGGTTCATCTCCCTCCCCTCCAGATCTGAATTCGAATAACATGCTAAGCATTTCTGTCTATTTTTTTTTATTTTTTCATTTTTTTTCTATATGGGCCGACCCTTTTTTGAAATTGGCTTGTGGCCCGAAATTATACCGGGCCGATCCTATCTCACTGTCTGAGTTTGCGAGTACACCACAGACTTAAAGATTATTTAGACTGGTGGTTGAGATCTCCAGTTTTCATGAGATACCAATACTTTGTGAGATCCTCAAATTAGAAAAGTTGACCAGATTAATTTTCATCAATAACTCACAGTTTCTTCTAATATGGATTATGTTTACTAGTACTTATGAGCAATTTAGCTAAG
>OVAU01001003.1:0-16652 GCA_900406315.1 Biscutella laevigata subsp. laevigata
TTGCTTCTTAGACCTGAAATTGACTGTCTTGGTTCTTTGGAAAAACTTGTTTGTTAGAATCGATGCCCAAAACCAGTCTGAAGACTTGATATTTATAGGGATCGAGTTCTCCTTTGTTCAAGCCGAAAGGTCGCATGTGGATCAGGTGAAGGGATGCGTCCATTTCTTCGTGTCTCTCGGTCGCAACCATTCGGTCACTCGCAACCTTTCAGGCCCAAGTTCCCATTCAACTCCCAAACCGCTTTCGAGCTATCTTGAGTTGATCGACCAGCTAGTTCAGCTAGTCTAGCTCGGCCTTTCAGCTGAGCCTAGCTAGCATCACTTGACTGAACTCCGATCCAGCTTGTTCTAGCTTGATCTTCAGTTTATTCCTTTGATCTAGGTACTCTTTCGAATTCTTGATCCTAGATCAGCTTGGGCATGCGTTGTTAAAGATGCCTAGGGGTGGGTTAACACGCGTCCAACTATCCATCCAAGCCAAGCCTTCAATTCCTCCTTACACCCAAGAGTACCCACCTCCCTATAGAGGTTTAGGGGCATTTCTCAATCTGCCACCAGTAAACATTACCCATGTCTGAGTAGTCACTAAGTCATTTATTAAATAAATGACTTAATATATTTTCATGGATTTTCAACGAAGTGATCGGCCATTTAGGCTCTCACTCTATCAAAATTCCACTATAAGCGTTTTCAGTCCAATCCTTACTTAGATAACTCGATCAAGACAGAACCTTCTCGGCCAAGTCTTGAACAGTTTATCTTTTCTCAGATCAGACTGGTTTTCCTCTAACTTTTACTTGATTCTAGGCTAAGTAAGACTTAGCCCATTCCCTCGGTTTTTACCGAGAATCGGGGACATGACAAATCTCCCCCACTTGATAGGGATTCGTCCCCGAATCCGCACCAAGTCTTTCTTGCTCTTCGAACCACTAGGGATAATCCGCTTTCATCTTTCCTTCTGTTTCCCAAGTTAACTCGTCCTTTCCATTGAACTCCCATAGGACTTTCACCATCCGAGTCTTTTTCTTTCTAGTTGCTTTTTCCATCTGATCAACGATCTGAACGGGTCTTGTCTCCAAGGTCAAGTTTCGGCCTAACTCCGACGGAAGTTCTTGCACGATCACGTCCTGATCACTTAAGCATTTACGCAACTGGGACACATGAAACACGTTGTGGAATGCTTCCCTTGCTTCGGGCAAGTCAAGTTTGTACGTGACCGCCCCAACTCGCTCCAAAATCCGGAACAGCCCTCAGTACCTTGAGTCCAATTTCCCCCTTTTGGATACTCGGGATCGTCCTTTGAAGGTGATCATCTTGAGATAGACCAGATCGTCTACCGCGAACTCAAGGTATTTCCGACGTTTGTCTGCGTAGCTTTTCTGTCGATCTTGGGCTTCCTTCATTTTGATCCTTAGGAACCGAATCTTTTTCGTGGTTTCTTCCACTATGGCCGGTCTGATCATGGTGCGATCCCCCACTTGGGTCCAGAATAACGGTGTTCTGCAAGGCCGCCCATATAGTGCTTTGTAAGGCGACATTCCAATACTTGTTTGGAAACTGTTGTTGTAGACGAACTCGACCAAAGGCAAGTGCCTTTCCCACAAGTCACCCCAATCTAGAACGCACGCCCGCAACATGTCTTAAAGGATTTGAATGGTTCGCTCCGTCTGCCCATCCGTTTGCGGATGATAGGTCGTGCTCATGTTCACTCTGGTTCCCAAGGCTTTTTGGAAAGCCTTCCAGAAGTGAGTTATGAACAATGAATCTCTATCCGAGACAATGTTTGACGGAACTCCATGCAACCTTACGATTTCATCCAAGTATCGCTCGGCTATCTTCCCAACTTCATCTGTCTTGTTGATGGCCACGAAGTGTGCCGACTTAGTGAGTCGATCTACGACCACCCAGGCCGCGTCCTTCTTATTCCTTGTCATTGGCAAACCAGTCACGAAATCCATCGTAATATGATCCCATTTCCATTTCGGATGGGCAAGTTTTGCAACAAGCCGCTCGAAACTCGATGTTCGGCCTTGACGAGTTGGCAAGTGGGACACTTAGCCACCCATTCGGCCACATCCCTTTTCATTCCGACCCAATGATAGTATCGCTTCGGGTCACGATACATCTTGTTCCATCCCAGATGAATGGAGAACTTGGACTGATGGGCCTGTTTTAGGATCTCGTCCTTTAGTTCTTTATCATTCGGAACACTTACTCTACCATTGACCAGAATTGTGCTATTATTCGAGGTCTGGTATTCGGTCTTCTCGTCTTGAGCAGTTTTGCTTAAGTTCTCGTCTTTTCCTTGGGCCATCTAAATCCTTGTGAGAAGATCCGCTTGGTCAGATTCTTCACGGTCTAATGGTTCGTCAAAATGTGTCAAAAAGAAATTTTAAGTTTAAGAAAAAAAATGTTGATTTATGCTCGAAGAAATGTTTAAATTTGAATAAGAAATAGAAATAATTTAAAGTATTTTTATAAACTAGAGAATATATATTATAAAATATCTAAATATATTGTAGGTTATTTATAAAGATTAAAGTATATCTATTTAGTCAAGAATAAGGAAATATGGTTAAAGTCATCAAAACATAAAAATAAAGAAATTAGTTTGAGAGTTATCTAAATAAAAGAAATATGTTTAGGATGTATCTAAACTTAGAATAAGAAAAGTAGTTGGTGATTTATTTTTCATGGTATAACTTATAAGTTGAGAGAAATTAGTTTGAGAGACAAAACTAATTTTGAAAGTTCTAATTTTAAATTATTTTCTAAAACTAATAAAAAAACATTCTTTATCCTCAATCTTATATATTTTCTAACTTCAACAACCATGGATCATAAGTGAACTTGGAAAGCAATAAACCATAATCAAAACTAAATTTATAGTATTATAAGAGATCATTATGGACAACCAATATTTCACAGTCGTGATGTATTGCCAATTGCTCAATCTGCAACAGATGCTATACTTCAAGGTATCCTCCTAATACTTCGAAGCTTTAGGAATCTCCATTTTGTTTCACGTGGTGAATGGATTGGTGCATGTTCGTCTAATAAGCCGGCAATTGTTATTGTTTCGAGTGTTATTCGGGAGGGTTGTTTTAGTTCCTATCTTAGTATAGGAGGCACTACTTAATTACATTCATTGTTGCTTAAGGATGTTCAAGAATTTGTTTTAACCTTGACTTAATTTCTCTGTTCTTGTATTGTTACACTATCTTTCGTTAATAATCCAAAGTAAAAAAAAAAAAAAAAAAAAACTCAATTTATAATATATAAATTTTGGAACCATTTTAAGGTTTATAAATTATTGGTAGAAAAAAGATGATTTCTACCTTCTTTCAACCAAGAGTTCTGTTTGATCTCAGTTTTAATCTTCTGTTGATCTTAGCCAGTCTCCAATCTCCCAAATACTTTATTAGGTCGGTGCATGTTCGTTTTGATTATTACCCTATTCAATCCATTCACCACGTGAAACTCATGTGTACTTTTTGTATATTACTAAAAGTCACTGGGACTTTAAAACGACGTCGTAAAGCCAAAGCCAAATTGCATGTGAAAGGGACCCAAAAGACCATAATTGAGATTGACACATTGGAGATTGGTTAGTAAAGTGACCTCTTCCTTCTCCAACGACCAAACATCAATTCCACGAGGCATTTTGGCAGGTGAACCGTACCAATATTTCTCATTACTAACCAAATCTTTTTTTTATTTTTCACTTTTGTTTCTTTTTCTTGAAATAAATACTTTTGTCCTGATATAAGAAATTTCGACACAAACATAAAAGAGACATACATGTAAAAGAAACTAACACCTCTTCTAATGTCATATAATTTCGAACTCACACATGTGAATCTATATAATTCATCTGATTTTTTGCATTTTAAGAGTTCACACTAATTGATTTAAATCAGATCACTTCTTGGACCGAATCAATTTAAAATCCATGGGACGACTTGTATTCAAATTTTAATATCATATGAAATTCGTAAATTTCTAAATTAAAAACGACAAAAAATTAATTGGATATTCTTGACGAAATCTATTTATAAGATATTTCATCTGATTTTTGCATTTTAAGAGTTCACACTAATTTATTTATGTAAAGGAAATTAACATTTATCTATTGACAAAAAGTTGAAGGAAACATTCACTGTGTTTGTTTCCAGAAAGACATAAATCTTGATATTGTATAAGACATATGTAAAGAAGTATAGTTTGTGGAGAGTTATTATTCGACCGGACAACAATAACAGTTTCTCAAAATATGTATATATTTTACCTGAGACAAGGCATACATATTTTCATGGGGGAACACATGCATGTTTTCCTCCTAATCAAGTGAAAGTATAACAATAAAGCTCAAATTAAATATGCAAAATTTCAGAAAAACTCACTACATTCAGGCAACCGTTCGTATTCGATTTTGATCCATTCGATTTTTGGATTTAGTTTAGATTTTTCGGGTTTTAGTCGGGTTTAGGGGATAGCGAAATGATTTCGAATCCTTCCAGATTCATATATTTTCAACCTAAAATACTAAAAAATATTTGAAATACTAACTAATATGAAAAATTAATTCATTACAAATAGCACAAAAAATAAACCTAAAATTGAGAATAAATTATTTAAATATCCAAAAAAATAATATTAAACATCAAAAAAAATATCATATTTAAAATAAGAATAAATATCGAATATTTAGGTTTATGTTCAAATATTTCGAGTACTACTTCGGATCTTTGGTCCGGTTCAGGTTTCACTCGTATCCGAAATACCTCACATTTAAGATTCGTTCGGATATTTTTATATTTTAGTTTGAATTCGATTAACAAGTTTTGGAGTCAAGTTCATATTTAGATTTGAGAGATTTTTTTTCCCAGCCTTATAGCCGAGAGATGAGATTATTTTGTTTGAAAAGATGATGCTTTACTTTTTTATGAATCTTTCACAAGTTTTACCAAACAAAATTATACTAAAGTTGCATGTAGAGGGTAAACCATGAGGGATAACAAAAAAAAGGAACTGTTTTACTAACCATATATAGTGCATATATAACACGAGGAGTTTGGCAGGTCACCAATAAAATCATTTTTAAACTATATATCAATTATATTATATTATATTTAATTATTATCTTCTAATCACATTTCTTGTTTTTGGATGTTAGCCCAACCCTCCACAAATCTTCCTCCCCGCCACGTACAAGGGTATTATCGTCATTTTACATGTCCCTACCTATGATATTAGTTGTTATATATATAGCAAGGTAGATCCATGCAGAAACAATTAGCAAGAAATATACAGAACACATTATCATGTTTCATCTTCTGCTTCGTCTTCTTGATTCACACATGGATACTTTAGCTTCAAACTCTTCGGATCTAACGACCAATTCAAGTCCCGAAACGTCAGCGTTTAGCAACATGTATCTCCTCACGACACTTCAAGCACTTGTTATCATTTCCTTCTTGATGATATTCAAGAAGATAAAATCATCTTTACAACACAAGAAGCTGCAGTACCCTCTCCCACCTGGACCCTCCGGTTTTCCAATCATCGGAATGATTCCGACGATGTTGAAAAACCGTCCTGTTTTCTGGTGGCTTCATAGTCTCATGAAAGAGCTTAACACGGAGATAGCTTGTGTGCGTCTAGGAAACACTCACGTGATACCCGTGACGTGTCCTAAGATAGCACGTGAGATTTTCAAGCAACAAGACGCTTTATTCGCTTCAAGACCACTCACTTATGCTCAAAACATTCTCTCTAACGGCTACAAAACCTGCGTCATCACACCGTTTGGTGAACAATTCAAGAAGATGAGGAAAGTGATCATGACGGAGATTGTTTGTCCCGCAAGACACCGATGGCTACACGACAATAGAGCTGAAGAAACCGATCACTTAACCGCTTGGCTCTACAACATGGTTAAAAACTCCGAACCGGTCGATCTCCGGTTTGTTACGAGACATTACTGTGGAAACGCAATCAAGAGGCTTATGTTTGGAACGAGAACGTTCTCGAAGGAAACCGAAACAAACGGTGGACCGACCATGGAAGATATTGAGCATATGGAAGCTATGTTCGATGGATTAGGGTTTACGTTTGCGTTTTGTGTGTCAGATTATCTACCGATGCTTACGGGATTGGATCTTAATGGACATGAGAAGATCATGAGAGAAGCTAGTGCGATTATGGATAAATATCATGATCCTATTATTGATGAGAGGATCAAAATGTGGAGAGATGGTGAGAGAACTCAAATTGAAGATTTTCTTGACATTTTTATCTCTATTAAGGACGAAGATGGTCAGCCTTTGCTTACCGCTGATGAAATCAAACCAACCATTAAGGTAATTAATTTTTGTTTTAATTTACATTTTCATAAAAAATTAAAATATAAAATAAACCAACAATATATTATTTTATATAAATTATAATATATTACACATTATATAATATCGCAAATAGTTTGACATTTCCTTGAGATGAATAAGTAGGAATTCATAATAACTTTTAAAATATTTTATTTAATTAGTTAATTGTTTATTTGTTTTTTTACATTTGTTACAATTTTTTAAGTAGTAATATATTACATATTATATAGTATCGCCAATAGTTTGACATTTTTTTGAGTTAAACAAGTGGAATTTTATAGCATATCTTAAAACATGTACTAAAAAGATATATGTATTCACGAACATAAGGCAGACATTTAGCTGCAGTATAAGTGTATCATTAAATTAAATGTGATGAAGTTAAGGCACCGAATATTACTTAAGGCATAAAGTTAAATATAAATGTCGACCCGTGAATCCAAATCCATTCATAGAATATTAAACTAATAAGAAATTTTTTATATATTTTAAAATATATAGGAACTTGTAATGGCGGCGCCGGACAACCCATCAAACGCCGTGGAATGGGCCATGGCGGAGATGATAAACAAACCAGAGATTCTCCAAAAAGCAATGGAAGAGATCGAAAAAGTCGTCGGCAAAAAAAGACTCGTTCAAGAATCCGACATTCCAAAACTTAACTATCTCAAAGCTATTCTCCGAGAAGCATTCCGTCTTCATCCTGTCGCCGCCTTCAACCTCCCACACGTGGCACTTTCCGACACAACCGTCGCTGGTTACCACATCCCTAAAGGAAGTCAAGTTTTACTTAGTCGTTACGGTCTTGGTCGTAACCCTAAGGTTTGGTCTGATCCACTTAGTTTCAAACCAGAAAGACATCTGAATGAGTGTTCAGAAGTGACTTTAACCGAGAATGATCTTCGGTTTATCTCGTTTAGTACCGGAAAGAGAGGATGTGCTGCTCCGGCGTTAGGTACGGCGATAACTACCATGATGCTTGCTAGGCTTTTGCAAGGGTTTGAATGGAAATTAGCTGGTGGTGAGACACGTGTTGAGTTGATGGAATCAAGTCATGACATGTTTCTTGCTAAGCCTTTGGTTATGGTCGGAGGATTAAGATTGTCGGAAGAACTTTACCCTAAGGTAAATTGAGGCGATCGGTGACGGATATTTGTGTAGAAATATGAATAAGTATGTTTATATAATGAAGTGTATAACCTAAAATTTGGTCATTCATGAACCAAAGTTTAATCGGTTTTGGTCCTTTTAGGAAACATTTGAAATATGTTTCCTCTTGCATTTGGGCTTTGATAATTAGTAAGAAGGTATTCACATCGAGTATCTCATTGTTCCGTTTTTAAGAAATCTAAGTTTCATACTTTTGTAATAAATTGAGAAATTCTTAATATTATATTTATTTTCAAAGATTCCACAAATGTTGGCAAGAGAGAAAGACATTATAAGTTACAGTGCAATGGATTCTTTTAACACAATTACACATCATTATAGTTTGAAATGTAACTGAATAATCCAATATCGTAGACAAATTTTTCCATTAATTTAATTTAACTTTGTTTTTAAGTTATTTGAACACGTCTAATATTCAAGCGGTCAAACTCGTACAATAACAAATTGGATATAGTATTAACCAAATTAATTTAGACGCAAATGATTTCAACAATGAGTCTTCTTGTACTTTTGAATCCTTTAAAAATGTGTCTTCCTTTCAAATAGACAGACCCTTTGTTCGGTTTTGGTCATTTTTTGAATCATTTGAAATGTGTCTCCTCTTTCTTTTTAGTTTTGGTTTTGGATTTAAAATTAACTGTGACACACATCCTGCGTAACATAAAATATTTTTATTTATTTTTCTATTATTTTAAAATAATATTAAATTAAAAAAAATATTTTGATTTTTTATAAATATAAATATATAAAAATTACTTATTCACGCGTTTGGTTTAGCTATCGAATACTAGAACAAAAAATTGTGTAACTTGGATACCGATTAAATCAAATGTTCGATCGAAACATATTAACTTATCTATAAAATTGATTCATATCATAGGCGATGGTACAAACATTAAATTTTTTGGACAGATCAATGGCTCCCCCATCAATCTCCGAGGCCTCCTTGTCCCCTATCGCCTCATAAAGATGATAGTTTTATATGCAGTTGGGTTAATCAAACGAGAACGGGATGGAAATAAGAAAAACTGAGAAGTTCGGTTATACAAGAAGATGTTGATATGATTTTATCAATGAAGATTAGTAGCAGAGCATCAGGTGACAAAATCAAATGGCATTACACTAAAAATGGATCATATACGGTTAAGTCGGGGTATTGGGTGGAAAGCCATGTTGCCAATGATCAAGCTCCTAACTGGTCGGTCAATGAGTTGGCTTTGAAGCGGAACATTTGGAAGCTGAACATTCCCCTGAAAATAAAACATTTTCTTTGGAACCTCTTATCTAATTCCCTTAGCACAGGGTCAAATCTCAAACGGCGACATATCACTCAGGACTCGATTTGTAAGAGGTGTTTCAAAGAAGATGAAATAGAGAAACATCTTTTCTTTGAATGTGAGTATGCTTCTGCTATTTGGCGTTCTTCGGGAATCCCGAGCAGGTGTTTCTTGGATAGAAATACGGGTCTAGATCATAATATTACAAAATGTTTCAAGTATAATAATGTCAGCAATCTCACACATTTCATGAATCTCCTCTTATGGATTTTGTGGTGATTATGGAAAGCTCGTAATGTTCTTCTGTTCCAAAACAAAGATACTCATTGGAGGAATATTTTGCAAATGTCACTGAATGATGCTCAGGAATTGTGCTCTGCGAACAGCCCGTCGGAGTCAGGTGCAGCTCCTCCCCACGGCGTCCAAGCTTTAACGAACAAATGGAAAAGACCTGAAGAGAATTGGATAAAGTGCAACTATGATGGTTCTTTCTGTGAGTGTCGTCTCAAGTTCATTAGGCTTGGGCTTGTTCTTGTTGGGCCGACTCTTAACTGCTCAGGCCAATATCTGCTTCTCCTCTTTATTCGCCAGCGGTGTCGTTTTGGCTCAGCTTCATCTGTGTGCACGTGTTGTTAATCCGTGCAATGGATTCGTTTGTCGTTTGCGTAACGGCATAACAACCTGAGAAAAGGTGAAGACTGAGGTCAATATAAGGTGAAGGTTACTCTTGGAGAAGGGTGACGAGAATACAACTAAGGAGTAAGTGGAGAGTTTATCTTTATTGGTGAAATCTCGGAGAGCTTTCTTCTTCGTTGTTGTTGATATACTTGAGTGTACGAGAGCTTTAGTTGATCTTTGTAATAAGCTTGTACTGATACTCATGGAGTTATATTGTTGAGGTAATCGGCAAAGATCCCTCCGAGACGTACCTAGATCACGTTGATCTAGGGAACTCGTAAATCCCGTGTCTCGTTCTTTCTTCCTTTGCTCTGTCTTTAATCTCTGTTAACAGCAAAAGCAACGTTTGGTCATTGTCATAAGAACGAGTAGATATGTGTTTAAAGAGCTACAAATGGTATCACAACCATTAGACTAGAAATATTGTCGATCAAAGTTATTTGTTTCTAGTCATTGGCAAGATATGAGTTCTAAGTTTGCATCTGGTTGTTTGGTGTTTGCTGGGTTTGTTGTTTCTGATTTGGGTATTTTTTGGTTTCCGATTTGAGGGAGATGGAATCAACACAAGGCAGATTTGAGTTTGAGAAGTTTGATGGAGAAGGAGATTTTACTCTGTGGAAACATAAGGTTGAAGCTCAGCTTGAGATCTTAAACCTTGAATCCGTTCTGTTCACGGAGGTTGTGATTCCAGATAAGAGTCTGAAGGGTAAAGAGATCAAAACTGATGGAAAGGAACCTGAGGTGGATACTAAAGCTATTGATAAAGACAGAAGGGTGAGAAATCTTCTCAGCCTTAGTTTGGCTGATTCAGTTCTGAGAAAGGTGATAAAGTCAAAGACAGCTTATGAGATGTGGAATGCGCTTGAGTCAATGTATCAAGATAAATCTATGCCAAATCGATTTTATCTTAAGAAAATGTTCTTTAGTTTTGAGATGGATGAGGATAAGACTTTGGATAAGAACTTGGATACATTCAATAAGCTTGTTTCTGATTTATCTAGCCTAGATGTTGAAATGTGTGAAGAGGATCAAGATGTGATTCTGTTGAATAGCTTACCTAAGAAGTTTCAACCATTGGTTCATGCTTTGAAGTATGACAGTGGACAAGATGTTGTGATTGTTAAGGAAATCACAGCTTCAGCATATTCAATTGAACTCGATCTGAAGGCACAAGGGGGTTATTTGTCAGGAGCCTCATCTAGTGGTGAAGGTTTGGTTGTTCAGGAAAGGGGAATGTTAGAAAAGAGAGGAAACTCAAAAGGAAGAGGAAATCATAGAAGTAAGTCTAAAAGTAAGAATAAGAGAGCATGTTGGACATGTGGAGTTGAGGGACACTTCAAGAAAGATTGTCCCAAGAGAAACCAGAAAAACTCAGGAAAATCAACTGTTGAGGCTAGTCTTGGGAATGCACATAAATCAGAGTCTCTGGTTTTGGCCGCTTCAGGATAAGAATTCAGAGATGGTTGGGTTTTGAATTATGGGTGTTCGTTTCATCTCACTTACAGGAAAGACTTGATGTTTGATATTGAGGAGATAGAAGGTGGAAGGATTCTCATGGGAAATGACACTTTCTGTGAGATTACAGCCGTTGGAAAGCTAAAGATTGTCAATCACGACAAATTAGAAGTTATCTTAACTCAAGCCATATACTCATCCACTGCCAAAAGGAATCTGATCTCTCTGGGACAACTAGAATCACAAGGATGTTGGTTTCAGTCAAAGGATTTTAGATTGAAAGTGTTTCATGGTGACAGGGAAGTAATTGCTTGAAATTACAAGGACACGTTGTACATTCTGGATGGAGAACCAGTCTTAGAACAAGCAAATGCTGCTGTTAAAGGAATGGAGAAGGCTGAATTGTGGCACAGTCGTTTGGGACACATGGGAGCAAAGGCTTTGCAAGTTTTGGTTAAGAAAGGTCTGGGAAATTCAGAAGAAACAACAAATCTGAGTAAGTGTGAGTATTGCATACTCGGGAAAGCTCATAAGATGTCTTTTAAGACAGGGAAACATACTTCTAAGGGACTTCTAGAATATGTGCATTCAGATTTATGGGGTTCCCCGAATGTCACTCCAAGTCTGTCTAAATGTCAATACTATATGTCCTTCGTGGATGATTATTGAAGAAAGGTGTGGGTGGAGTTTCTCAAGACAAAAGATGAAGCATTCACAAATTTCGTTGAATGGAAAACTTTGGTTGAAAATCAAAGTGGTAAAAGGTTGAAGGCATTAAGAACAGATAATGGCTTGGAGTATTGCAATAAGCTGTTTTGATGATCATTGTAAGAAACATGGTATTCTGAGACATAAAACATGTCCTTATACTCCACAGCAAAATGGAGTAGCAGAGAGATTGAATAGAAGTGTTCTGGAGAAAGTCAGAAGTTTACTATCTGAGACAGGTCTAGGGGAATCTTTCTAGGCTGAAGCTACGTCGACAGTGGTCTATATGATAAACAGAACTCCCTCAACTCCGCTAAATTTTGAGATACCAGAAGAAGTGTGGACAGGAACAAAGGTTGATTACTCTCACATGAAGAGGTTTGGTTGTCTAGTTTATTATCACGTGGACCAAGGCAAGCTCAAACCAAGAGTTAAGAAAGGAGTGTTCATGGGGTATCCTCAAGGAGTTAAGGGTTATATAATCTGGAGTAGTGAGGAAAGAAAGCGTGTTATCGGTATAGATGTGATGTTTTGTGAGAATAAGGTTTATAGAGACATCATAAACTTAGTTGATGGTTCTGATCTTCCAAAGTCAAAGGGTATGAAGAAGGTTTCATTTAGACTTCTGGATGATCAGAATGGAAAAGGAAATTAGGGACATGAGGGTGAAAGTACAATTGATGGTGGAGGAGTTCATGATATTGTATCTGATTCAAGTGATGAAGAAGATTAAGGTGATGTCGGTTCTACTTTGGAAAACTATCAGTTGGCTAGAGACAGAGAGTAGAGGATTACTAAGCTTCCGAGTAGATATGATGATTCTGATGTTGCGGCTTATGCGTTGAATGTATTTCAGTTGTTGGAAGATGAACCTAGAAACTATGAACAAGCCGCAGTTGGAAAGTATAAATCTCAGTGGTTGGAAGATATGGCTGAAGAGATTGAGTCCTTACATAAGAATCACACATGGGAATTGGTGAAGAAACCAGAGAATAAAAGGGTTATAGGCTGCAAGTGGGTGTTTAAGTTTAAACTTGGAATTCCGGAAGTTGAAGAACCTAGATTCAAAGCTAGACTTGTGGCTAAAAGTTATTCTCAGATTGAGGGGGTTGACTATCATGAAGTTTTCTCACCAGTGGTAAAACATGTTACGATTCGATATACTATTTGTGGTTGTTAATCTGAATTTAGAATTAGAGCAATTGGATGTTAAAACAGCTTTTCTACATAGAAAGATAGATGAGGAAATCTATATGGAACAGCTAGAGGGTTTTGGGAAGGGAAACAAGGTATGTTTGTTAAAAAGGTCTCTGTACGGTCTTAAGCAGTCTCCTAGAAAGTGGAATCTAAGATTTAATGAGTTTATGAAGAAGCATGGATATTCAAGAAGTGAGTTTGATCAGTGCGTTTACTTCAAGAATTCAAAGAATGGAGGGTACATCTATTTACTGTTATATGTTGACGATATGCTTGTGGCTGCTAAACACATACAGGTAATAAATGAGCTTAAGAAGTTGTTGAGCAAGGAATTTGAGATGAAGGATCTAGGTTCAGCAAAGAGAATCCTAGGTATAAACATCATCAGAGACAGAGAAATAGGTACTTTGATGTTATCTCAAGAAGCATATGTTAATAAGCTTTTAACAAATTTTAACATGCAACAATCATAGGCGGTTTCTACTCAAATGGGTTCCCATTTCAAACTATCCAGTACTAAGCAGGAAAATAAGGCTATGGCAGAATAGGAAATGAAGAATGTACCTTACTTGAGTGTTGTAGGAAGTATGATGTATATGATGGTATGTACTCGTCCTGATTTGGCTTATGCAGTTGGTTTGGTCAGCAGATTCATGAGTGCTCCTTGCAAAGAACATTGGAATGGAGTTAATTGGATATTCAGATATATAAAGAATTCAACAAACCAAAAGCTAATATTCAGGAAAGCTAAGCAATTTAAAGTTACAGGCTACTGTGATAGCGATTATGCAGCTGACCTGGATAGGAGAAGATCGATCACAGGCTATGTATTCCAAGCAGGTGGTAATACTGTGAGCTGGAGATCAGGTCTGCAAAGATTGGTAGCGTTATCAACCACGGAAGCGGGGTATATGGCATTAGTTGAAGCAGAAAAGGAAGCGATTTGGTTGCAGGGACTTACCAGCGAATTAGGTTTCCCGCAAGATGTTGTGGAAATCTTCTGTGATTCGCAAAGTGCGATATGTCTGGCTAAGAATAACGTGTTCCATGACAGAACAAAACACATGGCCATCCGTCTCAGCTTCATCAGAGAGTTAATAGAAAATGGATCAGTAACAGTATAAAAAATCATTACAAAGACTAATCCAGCTGATAAATTAACTAAGTCAGTTCCGGTGAAGAAGCTAGAGGAGGCAAAAGATTACCTGGGTTTACTCAGGAAATGAAGAGATCTCGGCGTCGAGATCTAGGGTTTCGACATGCAAAAGTCGAAACAAAGGTTAGGGAGCTGGTGGAGCTTTCCGGTGTAAGAATCAGTGAAGATTCTTGGTTTCTCTGAGAACAGGTGAAGTGTTCTCGAGGTTGCTCTGTCTCTGGTATTCTGGGTTGCAGGTGTTGTAATCAAGAAAGAGAAAAGGTTTGTTTCGGATGAGAACAAGGAAAAGGTTAACAGCTGCTGGAAGCTAGGATCTGGTCAGAAAAGCAACAGACTTGGTGGTTTTTCCGGTGAGTTTGGTTGGAGGAATGTTTCAGATCTAAAGTGGAAAAGACATAGAGAGAGAAGCGAGTTTCTTGGTTTGTGTCGGAACCAGAGACGTGGTGGAGTTTGTGAGTGTCGTCTCAGGTTCATTAGGCTTGGGCCTGTTCTTGTTGGGCCGGCTCTTAACTGCTCAGGCCCATATCTGCTTCTCCTCTCTATTCGCCAGCGGTGTCGTTTTGGCTCAGCTTCATATGTGTGCACGTGTTGCTAATCCGAGCAATGGATTCGTTTGTCGTTTGCGTAACGGCATAACAACCTGAGAAAAGGTGAAGACTGAGGTAAATATAAGGTGAAGGTTACTCTTGGAGAAGGGTGATAAGAATACAACTAACGAGTGAATGGAGAGTTTATCTTTATTGGTGAAATCTCAGAGAGCTTTCTTCTTTGTTGTTGTTGATATACTTGAGTGTACGAGAGCTTTAGCTGATCTTTGTAATAAGCTTGTACTGATACTCATGGAGTTATATTGTTGAAGTGATCGGCAAAGATCCCTACGAGACGTACCTAGATCACGTTGATCTAGGGAACTCGTAAATCCCGTGTCTCGTCTCGTTCTTTCTTCCTTTGTTATGTCTTTAATCTCTGTTAACAACAAAAGCAACGTTTGGTCATTATCATAAGAACGAGTAGATCTGCGTTTAAAGAGCTACACTTTCATCAGTCAAACAATGAAAGCAAGTTCGGGTTGGATTTGTAGAGATCACAACGGTACCTTTAAATTTGCAGGCCAAGCGACTGGTCAACAAGTTTCGAGTGTTATCGAGATGGAATTTCAGACTCTTGTTCTGCAATGACAGACTGTGCTAATAGAGGTTTGGACAATGTGATCTTTGAAAATGATTCAAAAAATTTGGTTGATGTTCTGCTGGGGAAAACAAAGATTTTATACCTTCGAAATTGGATGGAAGAGTTTATGTGGTGGAAGCAAAAAATTTCCTATGTCCGATTTAACTGGGTTAAAAGAGAGCTTAACAGTCCTGCTGATTTGTTAGCAAAGTCTCAAAGGCATAATGCTTCTTTGGTCAATACGTTTTTGAATGTGCCTCTGTTTCTGTCTGATGTTGTAAACTATGGCTATAATTGATCTGCTTATTGATATTGCAGTAGTTGTTGTTAAAAAAATAAAAAATTGATTCATATTTTTTTATTATTGTCTTAGTCTAACCAGAAGATGTAGCTTAGTAGTTTGTGCTAGTGTGGTCGCTGTGTTACCACCTGGGATCGAGTCTCCATATTGCATGTTGTGACAAAAAAAGGTCTATCTTAGACTTTCCAAAAAAAATGATTTTCTTTAAAAAAATGAATATTTTATATCCGTTTTAAAAAATTTGAAGAACATAAAACTCGAAAAAATCTTAAAATATTTTATTAAATGGATTAACTATTAATTCTATCTTTTATATAAAATAATATCAAATAAATATAAATAGGACAATATATTAATAAAATGTATGATATAATTACATATGAGATATTCTTTCTTTAATAAAAATGACTATACATTATTACATATTTTAAATATAGAAACATATATTTTTTTTTGATATTTATGGTAATGACATTGCGTAATTTCATAAGAAAGCTAAACCTTATTTTAAATTGAATATGAGAATGCACCAGAGAACGACACATCATCAATTTATTGTCAAAATGATTCTGGTGACAACACATAAGCAAAAAAACAGCTCTTTTAATGTATATATAGGGGATAAGAAAGGTCTCCGCATCGATTATCTCTTTTGATCGGTTTATGACAGTTAAAATATTTCAGAGTTCGCGGCGACAGAGCCAGATCTGAGTCGGCGGCGGCGGGGTCAAAGGACTCAAGGTCTTCATCGAAGAGCTAGGGTTTCTAGGGTTATGATCTTGGGCTTTTGTTCTGGGCCTTAATTCATTGAGCCTTTATATTTTCGTTGGTTATTTGAATGGGCCATTATTAGGGCTTGTATGTTTGGGTCTGGTTTGGACCATTTTTAATATAGAAGCCTTATAATCAAAATATATATTTCAGAATTTGTTTCACAAATCCAAAATTCATTGTACAATATTGATCCCTAAGGTCCATTTGATTAATGCCGTTATTGGAGGTTAAGAGCAAGTGCAATGGTAAACTCAAAAAGAGGGGTTCTTAAGCTTTAATTAATCAAAAATATTGTTAAGAAACTCATGAAGAGACTTTGAAATTTTAAAGGAAAAAGAGGGCTCTAATGGTAGAGGGGTTCTTAAGATTAAAATATTATT
>OVAU01001004.1:0-16652 GCA_900406315.1 Biscutella laevigata subsp. laevigata
TGGAAAAATCTCGAGTTTGAGTCGCCCTCCTTGAGCCAAGAAATTCTGGACTTTTGCAAAAGAAAAACCTCCTCTGCAGCCGCCAATTCTAGCCATTTGGAATGAGATTGCTTTTCCCAGATTGCATTTGCTGTAGATGGAATCATTAGCAGTGTGTTCTGAGCGGAAGTGAGGACCTCAAAAGCTTCCTTCACTCTCTTTTCCAGCTGTGAGTAATTATCTTTATATAACCTGCGACAAACAGATTTTAATGAGTAGAGTTTTTTGGAAAAAACAAACATTCTGGAACCATTNAAGCTTAAGAAGAGTGTTAGAGAATCTAAAAGAATGTCCAACTCCCTGAGAAACAGCATTGAATCTGACACTTATTGGGCTGTGATCAGAACACCCGGGAGCTTCAAATTCTGCAAAAGAGTTAGGGAAGTTAGTAAGCCAAGCTTCGTTAACCAAAGCTCTGTCCAATTTTTTAGCCAAAGGATTATCCTGCTGGTTGTTCCACCACGTGAACTGGTTCCCTCGGAAAGTAAGATCAGACAAGTCAGAATCTTCAAGGCAGTTACGAAAGTCATTCATGCCAGGAGTGAGTCTCAACATAGTAGTAGAAGACTCTGAGGGCCTAATGATTTGATTGAAGTCTCCCAAAACAAGCCAAGGCATATGAAACACCTCAGAATGATGAGATAGCTCTCTTATTTCCTCCCAAAGAAGAGTTCTCCTAGACAGATCATTGTGAGCATACACAAATGATACAACAAAATCTGTTCCAGTTGGAGAAGCCTTAACCCGACAAGTGATGCTTTGATCAGATTTTCGAATCACAGTAACATTCGTCTCATTGTTCCAGATAACCCAAATTCTACCCAACTCCGCATACTCATAATTAGTTACCGAGTTCCACAAAGGAAAATTCTTCAAAATGTAGTTCGCTGCCTTATGCTCACGAACTCTAGTCTCAACTAGACAGCCCAAAAAAGGATTCTTGCTTCTGAACCAGTTCCTAATACTACGCCGCTTTACAGAATTATTATAGCCTCTAATATTCCAACAAAAAGGTTTTCTGACATGATTAACGTTGAAGTTTGGGGCCTGAACCCCTTGGTGACTGTTTCCTCCGAATTTCTCGCAACTGCCTCATAAGTCTCCTAGAGACATAAGGGATAAAGTTTTCATCGTCATCAGGGTTATCGTCCTCGCCTGAACCCCAATCTGATTCTGAACCACTAGTTGTGTAGCACGAGTTCTTGCAAGCAACATCTGAAGAATTATAACCCTGGGCAGTGTCAATCTCCTTTCCTTTTCCTTTAGACGAAGCTTCTAATTGCTGAGTCTTCTTTGTAACCTTCTCTTGCGGCGTACGGAAAGTAATACCAGCAGCTGGTGATTTCTTCACCCATACAACGTCAGCCACTTTCGTGTTTGGTTGGACTTCCCGAGTTGCTTGCTGAGTGGTAACCGTAGATTTGTTGTTAACGATTAAGGCCTCCGCCGGGACTGAGTCCTTCCTTCGGATTGGGTCTCTAACCTGAGAACTGCGATGACTTTGTTTCCCTTGTTTACTTTGCTTACCCTGATGCTGACTTCCTTTCTTGCGAGTGCAATTAGCAGCAGCATGTCCTGAGGAGTTGCAGTCCAAGCAAGTGATTGGAGCAGTGGGACAGCTCTTAATGGTGTGACCAACAGCCTGACAGTGATCACAGATCGGTGGGAGCCATGGTGAAGAGACTTCAATTCTATGGTAGTGACCTGAATCAAATTGGACTGAAATAGTTTCCGGGAGTGGTTGAGTAGGATCAACAATGCAGAAAACCTTTGCTACCTCAAGGTTTGTCATGTTTAGAGTATCAGGATGCAGAAACTTTGGATCTGCAATCAAACCTGCGATGTATTCTAGTCCGTCGATGTTGAAAAACTGTGGTGGGACTTTTCTGAATTCTAGCCAGACAGGAACAGACGTAAGCTCGGGGATTATCGGAGTCAATCCTGGCTCCCATTTCGCCACAAACATAGATTGATTATCTATGTGCCACATTCCTTGTGCTAGGACTCTTGCTCTAGTCGCTGCATTGGGTATGCGAATGAGGTAGGATTTATCCGTAAGCTTTGAAACTGTAATATCTCGCAACTTATTGCTCCAAATCCCGTTTGTGATCGCATAGAGAAGCCCCGGAGTCGGCGGTTTACCTTGAAATTGACCAATAACAAAGTTATCCCAACACTTTTTATTCTTATTGATGACTGAGTTTGGAATCCTAACACAGAGTTCCCCTGAGTCCAGAGTGAAAGCAGTTCCTTTCTTCGACATTTTAGGTCCATTACCTTGGACAACATCAGTCCAAGTAGGTTTGGATGGCACTGCTGAAGCGATTCCAGGAGTCAAATTCGGAGTAGCTGAAGAAGATACTAACCCAGAGGCTTTGTGAGATTCGTTTCCATTAGTTAGAGGTGCCGTGACAGTAGAGCCAGCAGCCAAATTAGGATCAGTTTGTAAGGTCCCAGACTTCAGAACCAAATTTTGCGAAGCAACAGGTGCTGCTCCAGGTGCAATCGAGGCAGAACCTGAGATCTCGGGAGCTACAGCTTCCGACGTTGGCTGAGGCAAAGAAGAGGGTTGCTCCTTCTGAGAACCAATTACAGCGGTGACACTCTGCTCGGGAGCAGTAATCGAAGTCGAAGTAGCCAGTGGAACATCCAAGGGGATTTCAAGCTGAAGAGGAGGATTCAAAGGTGGAGAAATCCGAGAAGGGTGAGAGGAAGAAGAGGAAACGGAGGGTTTTTTCTTGGCCATGGCGGACCGGCGGCGGTGGCCAGGGACCGGCGCCGGAGGGGGAAAAAGAAACTAGGGATTGCTACAGTAAAATCGCCTCTTTTCGAGAGAAAATAGCCGTTTTTTAATAAATCGCCTCTTTTCCAGTTATTGTCATTGTTGTTTTGGTTCTTCTTCTTGTACTAAGAAAGAAAAAGGGTATTTGCAAGAAGGGCACTATTGGTTCTTCTTCTTCTTCTTGTGAATGGTGTTTCTTGTTTGCATTTAAAGAACAAATAACTTCCAAAGAGTTTTAGGTAGAGGAGGGTTCGGCTTTGTGTATTACGGTGATGTAAATGGTTCTGAAGTTGCTGTTAAAGTACTCTCTCAACTTTCATCTCAAGGTTATAACCAATTCAAAGCAGAGGTATTAACCTAATTCTGAATCTGTTCTTTAACATCACAACAGAGTTATGGATTTCTTTGGTTATTCTTGCCATAGGTTGATCTTCTTCTTATAGTTCATCATACAAATTTGGTAAGTCTGATCGGTTATTGCTATGAAGGTGATAACTGCACAAGGTTTGTTCTAAACACCATAGAACAAAGAACTGATTCAATTGGTTTCAAGATAATCATTTGGTATATGACTCAAATGGATTGGTTTGGAGTACTTACACATTGGATGCATTCCACCAATGATTCATAGAGATGTTAAAACTACAAACATATTACTAGACGAGCATTTCAAGGCCAAACTCGCTGATTTTGGTCTCTCGAAATCTTTCAAAGTTTGAGGAGAGTCTCATGTATCTACTGTGATTGCTGGTACTCTTGGATACCTTGATCCTCAGTAAGTATATAAGTATTAGACCAACCATGTCTCATGTTGTTGGTGAGTTAAAAGAGTGTATTGTGTGTGAAAACTCGAAGATAAGTAATAATCGAGGCTTGGAATCTCAAGAAATGAGCATGAGCTTGGACACTGAGCTAGTTCCTGAGACAAGATAGTTTTGTATAGTCTTGGAATCTCAAGAAATGTTCATCTCTTATATTATATGCTACAAAATTATGTATTATTAATTCATAAGAAAATTAAGAATATAATATTATGGTCACTTAACCTCATAGACAATTGAATTTGTGCGGCACCAAATATTTAAATATATTACAATTTAATTATAACTTATGTTGAATAGATGCCTATAGAACTCTAGATGAAGTACTGGTTAAAACATGAATTATTGTCATTAATATCTAACTAATGGTGATACATTTCTTCAAAAGTTTACCATGAAAATTAAGACTCTTTTTTTTTTTAAACTAAAAATATATATTCAAAAGAAGTTTTACACAAGGTCTGAGAAACATTAAGATAACAAACTTCAAATACTAAATTTGGCTCTAAGTTTTACCAGGAAAATTAAGACTCTAAGTTGGAATCTTTTTTTACTAATACTAATTATTAATCCAATAAATATATATAATGATTTGTGTCGGTTTTAAAATGTGAGAATGAATTAATGTCGGTTCTTAGTCGATGCTAAAACTGAATAAATATACCAATTGTTTTATGATGTAATTTCAAAATTATTTGTATTGATTTAGATTAAAGTGACATAAATCATTATTAATTTGTATTATTTTGTTTAATTGATGTTAACTATTATAAAATAATAATAATTAATTTAATTGATGTAAAATTTAATATCATTCCTAATAAATAAATCATATATTTTTGTGATACATTAATGCTAGACATTGTTTTTTTTTTGTAGTGATATATGATTTATGTTGGTGACGTTCATGCACACTTTAGTCTCTGGAAGTTGTTAGCATTTCCCTTGAGGTTCAGAAGATTGAATAAGAGCTCTTTGTTTTAGATAGTTTATCCGAATATCTATTTGTTTATAAATCTCCTCAAAATATCAAGAAGGCTCTATATAAGTTTCAAAAGTATATATCTTTCTTATTAGTTTAAGTTAGCATTTTATTTTGAAACTGAGACCAAACTTAATTAGCATAAAACTTGGAAATAAAATTTAGAAGGAAGTGATTGAGACATCATTCTAGCTTCGTACAAACTTTGCACTTCTCAAATCTTGTGAAATTGTCTCTCAACACAAATCTTCTATTTTATTGATACAAACAAGCGACTGCATAATACAACACAAATTTTGTTTTAACTCGTCTGAAGGCAAAAATGTAGTATAACTTGTACCATCTAAGAATGGGTCATCCGGATTTTCTAACTCTAGGTAAGCAATACCACCATCTGGATCTTTATCACTCTCAGTTAGTTTTTTGTAATTGGCCACAACAGTTTTAGAAATTTGATGGAAAGCTTCCATAAACAGTTGACGTTTGTATAATAGTTTATTGTCAGCAAACAATAACAAATCGTTTCACAAATGTTTAGATACCTCTTTTGTTGATCATCCGGTTGTTTCCAGCATCCAGAAATCTGCTCTAGAACTTGAGTGATTTCTTGAGGTTCTTTCGTAGCAACTTCTTCAAGGTCAGCCTACAATGAAAATCATTTGTAAATAACACACACAAATCCAACTTAAAATCCACAAAAAATTACCAAAATGCGTGCACGTAGGAGATATTCAGTATATTCTTCTTCACCCACAACTCCATCATTGATGGAGTAGACGCTCGTCCCTCCAATAATTTCACGCTTTAGGGTGAGGTTTATCCCTTCTCCCAAATCATAAACTAAGCGGACAAAAATAAAACGCAAAGAACGATTTCGATTTGAATCTGGTTTAGAAGAAAAAGTGCAGTCTAAATCTTCGATTTAGAAGATTATATATAGCAAACAATGCTCATAATACATATTTGAATTCTCTATAATCATCATACTCATTTGCGAGTTACATCGACATTCGTCAATTCAATTCACAATTCGTAAAATATATAAAACATCGACTAGTCTCTTCTCGAAACTCTTACTAATTTTTTACATACCAGATCGTTAAACATTGTCTTCCATTGATCTATGCTCGAAACTTTCTTATTTCTCTATTCATCAAATCGCTAAACTCTTCTTACCATTAATTGTAATTTTTTCCAGATTTTATATTAAACCCATTGCAAAATAAGCATCAAGATATCTATAGTCCATCTCTAACTAGAGCTACGTGTGCTTCAATATATAGTACTCATAAAGAGATGTAGAGGGTATATACACCATTTGGATAATTGTAAGCTTAAATGCAACTCTATATCTAACTAATGCTGATACATTTCTTGAAAAGTTTACCATGATAATTAAGACACTACGTTGGAATCATTTTTTATTATAAGTACTAATTATTGATACAATAAATATATATAATGATTTGTGTCGGTTTTAAAATGTACGAATGGATCAACGTAGGTTCTTAATCGATGGTGCTAAAAAATGAATAAATACATCAATTATTTGATGATGTAAATTCAAAATTATTTGTATTGATTTAGGTTAAAGTGACGTAAATTATAATCAATTTGTATTATTGTGTTTAATTGATGTTAATTATTGTAAAAATAATAATATTTAATTTAGTGATGTAAAATATAGTATTATTCCTAATAAATAATTATATTTGAAATCACGTTTTTTTTTATGTAGTGATATATTAACACAAGTTAGTAATGTTGACAGAATTCAATCTCCTGAATCTGCTAACAATTTTTTTTGAGATTCAAAAGATTGAAGAAGGACCATTAGGTCTTGATCAGTTTGGAAAATCCAAATGTTACATTCTATTTGTCTATTTATCTCTTGAAAGCACCAAGAATGTTCTATATTAATTTCAAAAGATTTTTTTTTCTATTTCAACTTAACACTTTGTTTTGAAGCTGAAACCAAATTTAAGTAGCATAAAATTTGAAAATCAAAATTGGAAGGAAGTGATTGAGACATTATTGTAGCTTCGTACGAATTTTGCATTTCTCAAGTCTTGTGAAATTGTCTTTTAAATTGTGTTTCTTGACAACATAGTTGGATTCACTATCCAATCTTCCATTTATCTCAAAAGAATGATAGCTTTCTAATTTTAAAATATTTACGAATCTACAAAATTATAAAGAATTGAAGGATATGAAAGTATCAAGGGATAAGAATTATTTGTTTTTCTACTTTTCTCTCATTCCCTTCATCACTTTAGAAGATTTCCAAATTGGCTTATACAATCAAACTGTTTATTAGCTCTGATGATTAGATTATAATTGTATGTAGTTTATCTTGTCGTCAAGCAATATATGCTATTTGCATAGGTAATAAAAATAAGAACGACCAAATTACATTATAAACTTATTATAATCGTATAACAAAATATATTTGAAACAAAGAGGATATCTAAATATTATTCGTCTAGGTAATGCTCTTGTAGTGGTATACCTCTTCAAAATTGAGTTTTCTTCATGATCAAGAAAATTCAATCTCTCCATTAATAGAACATATATGAGAAAAATGCCAACATCACATCTATTTTAATATGTTTAATTATTCAAGTACTTTTTAATATATGTAATCTATTTTGATTTATTTAAAAAAATTAATTTCTATTTCTAGAATAAAAACTATTATAAAATCATGAGTATTTCATATGAACATTTTGTGAAAAAATGATTAGAAACTATTAAAAGAATTTCACATTACTTTTTCACGATTATTTAAGTGGAAAATACTCTCCCATCAATTTAAACTTTTAAACAATGATATTTCACCAAATATTTTTTTGTAAAAAATTAATAAGAAATAATTATTTCCAACAATTTTTTAGCGACTTTAACAATTTTTAGCGATTTTTTCATTTTCTTTTTTATAAATAAGATAAGATATCATTTCTGAATAATACAATTTTACATAAAATAAAAAGCAGTAACAAGAAAGAAGAAAAAAAGAGAGAGCTACAAAATTACACAAGAGAGCTTAAGCAATCGATGAACTACAATTTTTCAACGACTTTTTCATGAAAAATGACCGTATATTATTGTACTAAATGATTAATCATTGTCATTATATACAATGGTTTTAGTAGCAACTACCGTATAAAGTTTATATTAAAAAATTGTTAGATATTAATATCTAATTATGTAACTAGCTATATAAATTTGAGGTGGAAACATTCAATTATCAATCATTGTGATTAGTCGGAGAAAAAAGATGAATGTTATCTCTATCGTGCATGTGCTTCTTCTAACCTTCTTCTTCTTCTCGTATTTGTTCGGATCCTTTATTCCCGACACCAAATTAGGTTATTATAATCACTCTTGTTTATTTAAACCTAATTCAATTAAATACATATTGATCTCTTGATAATTAGGTAAGAGAGAGAGAGGCAAAACATAAATACTCTAAAAAGTTGGAACTTGGAACCCAACAAATAAAGCAGAGTCTCAATACTTGTGTTTTACACAATCACACCTCACCATGTTCACGTTACATATGCAATAAACAAACATAAATAATTCAACACCTACTTCATATTTTACTAAGATTTATGCATTAGTTCATCATGTTCATGTTATGGGAGAAAGGAACTTAAGATTAATAAATCATATTGATAATGAAAATAGGGTTTTGTGTTGAATGAAGACAGGCTGGTTTTGTTAAGGTACTAGGATCCAAAACTAGCAACCCCACTCCCAATTATTATTCATCATTGAATTGAAATAGAAAATGATGAAAATTACCTTTTTCTCTCAGCAACTAAATAGTTGGCAATCGGATATTGGTTCGGATTCGGTAAATCCATCCAAGTTTTAGATTATCATATTTATATTTAGACGATCAGTCCATCTTGTTAACAAAAAAAAAATTAATAATATTTAGACGATCCGTTCAAATAATTATGTTTTATATCAAATTCAATTCGGGTTCATGTGTACTAGAATTAAAGTGTATCAAAATATTTTTGGATTCTTCTGGGATAGATTCAAATTCATATATTTTCAAACTATTTTTTTTAAAAAGTACTCAAAATATTTACAAACCCGAAACTTTAAATTATGTTTATGAAAAAAATATCACAAATTAACATAAAACTGAGAACAAAACATAAGAATATATTATATTAAATATAAAAAATATACTAGAGATTCAAAAATAATAATAAATATGGAAAATTTAGGTTTATGTTTAGACTGATTTAAAATGTACCATCACATTATGTTTGAATTTTATATGATTCCAAAATATCTCACATATGAATTAATTCAGAATTTTTTGTATTAAACTTTAGATTCGGATTAAATTTTAGGTTCATACTTTTTTTTTTCCTAGTCCTAAACTAAACTCTAACATTTTATTGAAGAAAAGAAACGATTTTTAATTTTGAAGAAAGAAAACAAAAAGAAGTCTTCTTTCTTTTGATTCTCATTAGTTTTTGCTTGGTGGCTCTTCTTCTGCTAAGCATCTCTCTCTCACAACCTTTATTCTTTAACGCCTTTTTCCTTTTTTCATTGTATTCTACTTTCCTTCTCAGACTGAAATTTTACTTCTTTCCTTCTTCCTCTGCTTGTTCTCTTCCACTCTTCGTGATTCGTGTTTTTTTGTGTTATCTTCTTGATCTCGCATTCTCTTTAGATTCCCATGTTTCAAAAACTCGAATTGCGTTTCGTATATCAATTAAATCTCGTTTATTTCCTTGAAATTTCTTTCCTTTCTCTCTAAGTTTCTTCACACGGTGTTTGGTTTGGTTTTGTTTTCCGTTTCTCTTCTCTGCAATCGAATTGATTATATCTTGTCTGAATTGTGAAAGCATCGAGTTTTCTTTCTTTAACTGTCGGATTGATCTCCAGTGATGGGGTTGTGTCATGGAAAACCTATAGAACAACAATCGAAGAGCCTCTCAATTACCAACGAAACCGATGAAGCACCTAAGAATGCTTCACAGCCAGCGAAATCTTCAGGCTTTCCATTTTATAGCCCGAGCCCTTTACCTAGCTTCTTCAAAAGCTCACCTTCTGTATCCTCCTCCAGCGTGAGCTCCACGCCACTTCGTATCTTCAAGCGACCTTTCCCACCTCCATCACCTGCCAAACATATACGCGCCTTCCTCGCACGTCGTCACGGTTCCATCAAGCCTAATGAAGCCTCTATCCCTGAAGGCATCGAGTGTGATGTTGGCCTTGATAAGAAATTCGGCTTCTCCAAGCAATTCGCTTCACACTATGAGATTGATGGTGAGGTGGGGAGAGGGCATTTTGGATATACTTGCTCTGCTAAGGGGAAAAAAGGAAGCTTGAAAGGTCAAGATGTAGCTGTCAAAGTTATTCCCAAATCCAAGGTTTGTTTATGACTTCTAATCTCTGTGTTTGCTGTTGATTTTCTTTGAAGCTATTAGGATATGATGATCACGCCTTGGGTTCCACTTGTCGTTTGCCATGTGTAGTTCTCAGGCTTAGGCTTAGCTAGAACGATGACTTGTTCCTTTTTTAGATCGTTGCCTAACATTTGTTAAATTGGTATTAGCTCAGTAGATTTGCAGATCATGAATTAACGTTGTTCTTTGATCGTGGGCTACTGAGAAACTTTATCAACCATCATGTGGACAGTACTTGATTGTTTGGTGATTGTCGTTAATCTGAGCTTTATAAACCTGACCTCTTCCTTTGTGTACTGCTTTATCTGGATGTAATTGTAATAAGATGTCTGTGTTCTCTAATATTGCGGATGCTATTATTGTGTAGATGACTACGGCAATTGCTATTGAGGATGTTAGAAGAGAAGTGAAGATATTGCGAGCTTTGACTGGTCACAAGAACTTAGTCCAATTCTATGACGCCTTTGAAGATGATGAAAATGTTTACATTGTCATGGAGTAAGTAGACGTTACTTCATCATCTTTCATTTGACTAATTCAGATAAACGTTGTTAATCCGTTTTCTTTTTCTCTCGTGGTTAGGTTATGTCAAGGTGGTGAACTCTTGGACAAAATACTTCAAAGGTAATAGCTACATCACACATGATTTTGTCTTGTCTCTATTGTATTGTGCTTTGACTGGTTGAGTTTTCTTCATTTGGATGTATCAGGGGAGGCAAATACTCAGAAGAAGATGCTAAAAAAGTAATGGTTCAGATTCTTAGTGTAGTAGCGTACTGTCATCTTCAAGGCGTTGTTCATCGTGATCTCAAACCCGAGGTACTTAGATCCTTAACCATTTCGTTTTAGATCCAAGATTATCTGTCGTCCTTAATGAATACTTCTCTTTGTTCGTTTACAGAATTTTCTCTTCACTACAAAAGATGAGAATTCTCCTCTGAAAGCCATTGATTTTGGTCTCTCCGACTATGTCAGGCCAGGTAAGAGGCTTTAAGGTTTCTCCTTTTTAAATGGTAGATGGAAAACTCGACAGTCTTACCCTTTTTGCAGATGAGAGGTTGAATGACATTGTAGGAAGTGCATATTACGTGGCGCCTGAAGTTTTACACCGTACATATGGAACTGAGGCAGATATGTGGAGTGTTGGAGTGATTGCTTATATACTTCTCTGTGGTAGTCGGCCTTTTTGGGCCCGTACTGAATCTGGAATCTTCCGAGCTGTTCTTAAAGCTGAACCCAATTTCGAAGAAGCTCCTTGGCCATCTCTTTCACCTGATGCTGTAGACTTTGTTAAACGTTTGCTAAACAAAGATTACCGTAAGAGACTAACTGCTGCACAGGCTTTGTGTAAGTCTTTATAACCATCTTGATGCTTCTTTTTGATGCATCTGAACATATATGCTAATCATTTCTTATATCTCAGGCCATCCCTGGCTTGCTGGTTCGCTTGAATTAAAGATACCATTGGATATGATCATATACAAGCTCGTAAAAGTGTACATAATGTCTTCTTCTTTGCGAAAATCGGCTTTAGCAGTGAGTTGGATTCTTCAGCAGTTACCATTGAACCTCAGGTCTAATGAATGAGAAGTCTATAATGGTTCTTTTCATGTTTACAGGCTCTTGCAAAAACCTTATCTATACCGCAGCTGAGTTATCTGAGGGAACAATTTAATCTGCTGGGACCAAGCAAAAACGGATATATCTCAATGCAGAACTACAAAACAGTGAGATTCAATTTCATTCGAACTGTCTGATTTGTGGGAGTATCTTTCTGTCTTCTTACAGTGTCATTACAAATTGCAGGCGATCTTGAAGAGCTCGACAGAGGCTACGAAGGATTCACGTGTCTTGAATTTCGCACTCATGGTAAGGCAATGAGGAGTAAGTTGTATTCACTGTAAATGGTTGTTAAATTGGTTAATTGGAATTGCAGATTAGTTGTCTTCAGTACAAGAAACTAGACTTTGAAGAGTTCTGCGCTACGGCTTTAAGTGTTTATCAGCTAGAAGCAATGGAAACTTGGGAGCAACATGCTCGTAATGCATATGAGTTGTTTGAGAAGGATGGAAACAGAGTCATCATGATTGAAGAACTTGCATCGGTATAAAAATTTCATCCACCTCTCAAGATGTGATATCGTCTATGTCTTTGGTTTGTTCTTGATGTGTTTTGTTTACAGGAACTCGGACTCGGTCCATCGGTCCCTGTTCAAGTTGTTCTCCAGGATTGGATAAGACATTCTGATGGCAAGCTAAGTTTCTTGGGTTTTGTGAGACTCTTACACGGTGTGTCTTCTCGGACATTGCAGAAAGCGTAGAGAAGCTTCTTTCGTCGACTCACACATCTTACTTCTCCTTGGATCTAAAAGGGCAAGAACCTTAACACCAAGTCTAAAGATTATGACCTTAAGTTAGGTAACCCAAGAGGAACAGAGTGATAAAATCGACTGTTGCAGAGGGTTAACACATTTTTCAGACGAAGTTGCAGAGAGTAAGACATCTCACTCCGACACTGTCTAGCTTGTTTGTGTAATACGTTTTGCCCAATCGTAAACCACAATTTTGTTCGTATATAAAAACTGAAAAAAAGATTGTAGTGGTTTCTGACTTGTACAACACGCTAACAATCTCGAAACAGACTTATAAGTTGGTAGCTATTATCTAGGAAAATATTAGAATATTACTATCGAATATTATAAAATCTAAAGTATTTAACATATTTGATATAAAAATCGAGTCGACATCAACTAGAAACCCTTGAATATAATCTAAAAGAATCACACACAAAGCAGAATATGTCCCACCTCCGATCTCCAATGGCAGATTCAGAAAACCCTAGCCACCACAACTACGATTCTTCCGGTGTAGACTTAATCAGCTCTCTACCGGATGAGATCCTTCAACATATCCTCTCCTTCACTAAAACTAAGTTTGCTATAAGAACTTCCGTCTTGTCGAGAAGATGGAAGCACATCTGTTGGAATACATCTTCTCTAGACTTCGATGATGACTTCGATTGTCATACATCTATATCGACGATTGAGTCAATACACAAAACCCTAATTTGCTACAAGGCTGCGAAGATCATTACTATTTATCTCTGTACCAGTAGTATCAGCAATGCGGCCGAAATAGACAGTTGGATCGAGTTTGCCATGTACCATAAAGTCGAGAAGTTGTATCTGGATTTCCATTTTGCTGGTTCTCCTGTGTATAGTTTTCCTGATTTCTTCTACTCTAAGTATTCCTCTTTAAAGCAACTCACTTTGGCCTTTTGCTACTACAATATGATTCCTAGATGCAGTACTGTATCTTGGACATCACTCAAGAATTTAAGCTTAGGTTTTTGTAATCTACCTGATGAGTCTGCTGCTCAGATTCTGTCTGGTTGTCCAGTTCTCGAGTGCTTGACATTGAATTGGTGTGATCAACTTGAGTTTCTTGATCTGAGTAAGTCACTTCTACTGAAGAGATTTGATATAAGTTGTCAATATGGGGAAAGGAGATCAACGGTGATAATAGCGCCACATATCCATTATTTGAGTTTGAAAAACTATAAGGATAAGCCTTCTACTTTAATGGATGTCTCGTCTTTAATTGAAGCTCGCCTTAGTATTTGCGAGCAGTCACGTAGAAGCCTAACCCCTTTGCTTGGTTTTCAAAACATGCTAGCAAAGTTTCACAATGTCAAGAAACTTACTCTTGAGGCTAACTTTCTTCAGGTAATCTCGCAATCATCATGTTAGAAGCTTTGACGTTTGACATCGAAAGATGCTTAGGAATTTTCTTTTTCATTATGTCTAGATTTACTCTCTAGCTATGGTCAAATGCTTCTAATGTTTGTTTCATAAGTCACTATTTTCTTGTGTTTTTTTTGTTCCAGGTTTTATCTTATGCCGAACACAATGGTGTAGCATTTCCAACATTCAAGGTTAAAGATCTGACGCTTGAGATAAACATCTTTCGATCTGTTCTTACTGGTGTAACAAAAATGTTGAAAAAATCACCCGAGCTGAAGAAGATAACTGTAGTACACACAAGGAAAACCAACACATGGAAGGTAATATTATTTATACCTAAACCCTCTTTTTATCTTCCTTCATATATTAGATCCAATTGTAACCATGTTTTGTTCTTCTATATTCTTTAGAATAAGAGTCTATTCGATCACTTGGATTCAGAAGGTTTGAATAAGTATCATGAGCTCTGGAAAGTGAAAGACCCATTAGATACTATGGATATGGAAGCAGAGGCAAAGTTCGTGGTTTGGTTAGTGGAATCTCTACTCAAAAGCACAGAGACCGTTAAGACAATAGTTTTGAAGTTGGGAAGTCAAGTTAGTGAAAAAGGGTTCAATGAGCTGCTTCACATGCTTCCAACACTTCACATCAAGGTCTCCATTGTGCTCAAACGAATTAATGATGATGATAAACCACTCTAGTTCTAGTCGATTCCGAGTTCAGATCTTAGTGAAGATGTAGGGAACTAAATTGTGCTCGAATGTTCTTCAATTTCTCTTCTTAATTTTCTTGAAAACGGTCTCATGAACTCAAACATATATCCATTACAAAAGAACCTAAAAGACATAGATAGATCACATCAAAAACACTAATCTTCTTCGACATGCGTCGAGTGGAAGTGAGTTACTGCAGCTGCTACGTCGGATGTATCGGCCGTAACAAAAAGCAGAATCCGACACCAACGTTTTAAAACACTCGTCGGAGAAGCAAAGCTCGCGAACTGTCTCCACGATCAGGTCCCGATAGATTTGATCATGAAGAGCTAAACCAATCTTAACGAACTCTATTTACCTTTTATCAAAAAAAATTGGTCGTTATCTAGCTAAGAAACTCTTGTGGTGCAAGATTGGAAATGGTTCTGTGTGTAGTTTCTGGCATGAAAATTGGTCGGGTAGTGGCCCCCTTATTGATCTTATTAACGATGAGGCCACCACCATTGTGGGTATCCCCATTGATGCTTGCGTTGCTGATGCTTATACAACTCTTGGATGGCGCCTACCTCCAATCCGTTCAACAAACAGCGATCTCCAGAACATCCGCAACATCCTGCTCAACATTCCTACCCCGTCTACTACTACTCAGTCGGATATCTATTATTGGGATCACAATGCTGAGGGATCTTTTAAGTATAATGCTAAGCACACCTGGGAATATCTAAGAACGCGATCGGACCTGCAGGATTGGACAAGGGCTGTGTGGTTTAAGGGTCACATACCGAAGCATGCTTTCCATTTTTGGGTCGCCACTCAAGACAGATTACCTACACGCGATCGACTAATCCGCTGGGGAGTTGCGACCTCTTCTCGTTGTTGTTTGTGTGACAATTTAGATGAGACTAAAGACCACATATTTCTCTCTTGCAGGTACACGGTGGAAATATGGACAAAGCTGCTACGTAGAATGAGATTACACCCTCTTCAGTTCCACACTTGGAGCACTCTGATTACGTGGATGCTCTCAAGGACTCCAAACCTTGCGCAAAGTCTGAAACGCATTGCTGTCCAAGCAATCATCTACTATATTTGGCGAGAGCGAAACAACAGAATACATGGAGTTACACCAATTCCCCCACAGGCTATGTACAATATCGTTGACAGGTCCATCCGAGACATTCTTATTGCTAGGAAGGACAGGAAAGCTTTTGCCAATCTTATGGAATTATGGCTATCAACCAATACTTAATGGGTCTGGCCCGCTTCTGTGTTTCTATTTCTACTTTCTTAATATGATTTCGATCGGATATTAGTATTAATTAGCTTCTCTCTTTTAGATACTATCATCCTTTTAATGAGGAGTTAGTTTTCTAAACCGTTAAACTTTGTCGCTGTAAACAAAACCGTTGATTTTGATGAATATATTTGCCTTTTTTTTTTTAAAAAAAAAAAAAAAAAAAAAAAAAAAAAAAAANAAAAAAAATCTTAACGAACTCTCTTCGTTGACCAGACATCGCAAACCGTAGTCGTGGAAATTGCTCTGTTAGTAATGACATGTATGTTGTAATGACATTATAATGTCTAGGTTTTTAGAGTTGTATAAACATTATAATGTCTTTTGTTTATTCCTTTGTCTTTTAAACTTTAATTAGGGGTTTACAAAGTTATTTTTTTTCTCTAGTCTTAAAGGCGTCGACTTAAAGGCGTGATTGGTAGAGTGGAGTGGAAGCTGGGAGCTGTAAACAGCTGAGAGTGGGAGTAGGAGGTGGGAGCTGAGAGCTGGGAGCTGGAACTGAAAGCTGGAAACAAGAGCTGTAAACGAGAATTGTGAGCCATGAATCAAAATTAGAAATAAAAAATTATATTTTTAAAATAACAAAGATTAGCATTTTTTAAAATGATTTCTTTATTAAAAAATATCATTTTGCTAATTAAAATTATTTAATTTTTTTGAAATGTTAGATTTTAGATTTAACAAATAATTAATTATTATTTAACACTTTATATTTAAAATTATTTAATCAAATAATTTAAAAATTTATATTTTAATAATTATTTTTAATTAAAAATATTTATTTATTTCAAAAAATTNAATTTAAAAATTTATATTTTAATAATTATTTTTAATTAAAAAT